>JARACY010000764.1:0-77111 GCA_029255725.1 Scrobipalpa atriplicella | reverse complement strand
TTGCTAGGGAAAGTTCAAAATCTAAAAAAAATAATAGTGGCCATCCCATAAAAAACTATATTAGACCAACGGGTGCTATTTAGATATAAGGGAAGGCATTTTTTCCATGTTTTACCTATGTTCCTCGGTGCAAGTTATTCAGTTTCATAGGTAGAATAATACCGTAAACTTCAGCAATTTATTTTTTTGCATATAATTATGCAAAAAATAAACTAACTGTACAATAATTTGTACAGTAGCTACTTATTCAGGTTCCCAACCGAGTTACGAAGGCATGTACATCACGCCTGTTAGCCCATCAACTTATTCAGCGAAGTGGCCGTAGTGGGTACTAATTGTCACCACCATGCTGTTGCTTCACTCATGACCATAACAACAGTTAAGATGCAGATGGAATGTACTTCCAAAACAAATTCTATTGACCGATTCGTAAGGGTTATTCACAGAATACAATACACTGTTTAGATATGCAAGTTCCATAAATATTTCAATGACTGTTGTTTTGAAATTTTCAATCCATCGTGCCATGGGGATTCGAGTTTGAATTGATGTTTATGATTGTGCTTTTTGTTTATTGATTGTGTTTTATGTTTATTGTATTAAAATCTTGCCTTGGGTACTTGACCGGAAAAGAGACAGTTTTTTTTTTGACCAAACTTTAAGGTGTGAACCTACCTATGAAAATAGAACAACTTTCAGGTCAAAGCCTGAAAAAATGACCTTCCCATACAATATTGGTGTCACGCGGCTTCAAGTCATTTTGTATGAGAGGGAGTCCATTTTTTTTTCAGATTTCTGGTCCTACCTACGTTCATTGAGTAAAGTTTGACTTTTCAGTAAGTATATTTTAAAAAATACAAATCTGTTCATGGTATAACTGCTGGCTGACACCAGTAGCAAGTAATCATTATGGTAAAAACATGAAGGAGAATAGCAATCCTGATGAGAGCCATTTGAGATAGCTCTAGAAATATCCTTATAAAGCGAGCTGGTTTATACCAAAATTTGTCTGACAAAAGGCTTTTTCAGTAATATAACAAAGGTAGAATGGCTTGAAGAGTAAAATATTAGTATGTTTTAAACTTATAATAGCCAAGAATGCTTACGTTTACTTTACACAATTAATTAGTTAACTATTCTATGGAAAAGACTGACTAGAATGATACAGAGTGGTAAGTAGTTGTAATTTTCTGAAGCACATCATTACCATGAAGGTACATATCTCGTGCCATTAAAAACTCCCAATAAATTCTCATCTCTGAGGCTTCCAAGTACTTCCCTCCAATCAGAACGGGAATATTTCCTGGCTAGTCAGGAATGGAATGCGAGTCAAACAGTATTCTTTAGATTTGCATAACAACAGCCTACTGCGATGCCATGGTCGGAGGTTTAACTGCCATCTATGTGCATGACTCGATAGTAATAATTAATTATGTTTTCACGTGTTAAATACAGGGATCATAAGTCATAACTGTATTTTTATTGTTACCCACTTCTTTCAAGATATGAATCTAATATTATTCAGTAGAATATGGTAATCCATCTCAGATTACATAACAGTAAGTACTGTATCCTACCTTAGTACCAAACACAAAATTTACATACTCAGAACTTCAGCAAGTAACATTAATGAAATTAGGGTCTGCTTACAATTAACAAGTACCTACTTTTACGAACCAGTGCTGACTCCACCCAATAACAATAACTATAAAGAATTTGGAAAGTAGGTCGGGTCTTGTTTTTGGACGCGTTCGGGTTCGGCCGGCCATTCTGATGCAAATCGACTGCGAAATTTCGAATTTGGAACGTTTCTGGACGTCGAATGCCAAAGTGTTATTTTGTGTATCGAGAGCAGCACTACTGGCTGCGTAGACGTGTAAAACTATATTCAATTTAAATAGTTAGAACTCGACTCGACGTTCTAGTTAGAAACTTAGAATTTTCAGTGTCCCATGGAAAATCGAGTGTTTATTGCGTGGAAATGAATTTTGTGTTTACACAGAAACGTTTATAGTCTGTGTGTATTGATAAAGTTTAATATTACTTGGTTGCCCTGAGTTTGTGCAGTTTATTGTGAGATAATCTGTGAAGTGGCTGTATTTGCAAACGTGTGCTGTTTCTTAAAGTTACAGGTGAAGTATTTAAATTAAACTAAAACCACCCACGTCTTATGTGTCATTTCCGTTTCTTTTTTTAAGGTAGACACATTTTATTTTTGCACAACAATTTTTCACATAGCGAGCAAGGTTCTTTATTCCATTGTTTGAAGTATGTTCTTTGCACTCACGATCGTATCATTATTTTAATTGAAGTTATGGCAGCAGATATGAATCATTCTTTTATGATGATGTTTTTACTAAGTGGGGCAGTTTGCGTGAAAACATTTTGTCAGATTTAGTATACCTACACTACACAAGATCTTGTAGGTATTTTTAATAATATCTAGGTATAAGTTTTTTTCGGATTATGAATTTAATACTTACCTTAGGCGTATTTATGATCAGCACTTGAGACTGACAGCGAGTTTAAGTTAAGTGTACAAAACGACCTGTCAAATCCATACTTAATATTGCTCTCAATCCTGAGAATTGATTTATAAACTACGAGCCTTATCTTACAAATATTTAAAAAAAAGCTTTTAAATTCTTTATCAAATATGAAAGATAGACAAGTTTTTGGAGAACTCTATCACAGTTCATTTTCTAACGACACGAATAAAATAAAGCAAAAAAAAAATATGTACATCGAAATAATAGCATTGCAAATAAATAATTAAATATTATAAATTGGTCATGTGAAAATGTTTAAAATTTATGATTATAATCACTAGAAAAAGTAGTAGGTTAGGTAATATACCTTAATTATATTCAAGCATGTAATTCTTTCATTAAAGTAATACCGCTTTTTATTTGTTAGCTTGTTATTATAACAACAAAAAACAACTCTTCTTCAAAACGCTACAAAGTAGCTACACTGATCTTCACACTATCAATTGTCCCTAAATTACCACAGTAAAGAGTATCATTTACTTCGTTTTGATAATTAGTGTGCACAGTCTCAATTAGTCTGTGTGCTCAGACTTAATTTCAGTATAGTTTACAGATAAGTCTGATTATATATAGTTTATAAAATGTTTATTTTAAGGTATGAATAGGCAGAGTATTCACGCAATTGTGGTTAAATATTATATGCCTTCTGAAAGTGTACCTCTCTTCAATAAAAAATGGCCTTAGGCGGTTCCACAGCTAAAAAAAATAGAAATCACCTATTAAAACTTCTAAATCTCTACTATTGTGATAAAATGTTACATTTGTTAACTTGTTAGTGGGAAGGCAAAATAAGGACAGATTTTAAGCATTTTCATTGATACGTAGAAATATTCTTTGATAATATTCTTCTTTGATTCCATTACAGAAGTTTTAATAGGATGATTTCTATTTTTTTTAGCTGTGGAACACGCCTAAGGCCATTTTTATTGAAGAAGGTACACTTTCAAAGGCATATAATATTTAACCACAATTGCGTGAAACTCTGCCTATTCATACCTTAAAATAAACATTTTATAAACTTATAATATAAATATCTGCATGGTCACGAGCATATAATTAAGTCTGCACTAATTGACTATAAAGTCCACAAGATATGATACTCTTTACTGTGGTAATTAGGGAAATAAGTAGCAACTTTGTAGCGTTTTGAAGAAGTTGTTTTTTGTTGTTATAATAACAACTAACAAATAAAAGCGGTATTACTTTAATGAAAGAATTACATGCTTGAATATAATAAAGGTATATACCTAACCTACTACTTTTTCTAGTGATTATAATCATAAATTTTAAACATTTTCACATGACAATTTATAATATTATAATTATTTGCAATGCTTATTCGGATGTACATATTTTTTTTTTTGCTTTATTTTATTGTGTCGTTAGAAAATGAACTGTGATAGAGTTCTCCAAAAATTGTTATATTTCATATTTGATAATAGAATTTAAAAGCTTTTTTTTAAATATTTGTAAGATAAGGCTCGTATTTATAAATCAATCTCAGGATTGAGAGCAATATTAAGTATGGATTTGACAGGTCGTTTTGTACACTTAACTTAAACTCGCTGTCAGTCTCAAGTGCTGATCATAAATACGCCTAAGGTAAGTATTAAATTCATAATCCGAAAAAAAACTTATACCTAGATATTATAAAAATACCTACAAGATCTTGTGTAGTGTAGGTATACTAAATCTGCAAAATGTTTTCACGCAAACTGCCCACTTAGTAAAAACATATCATAAAAGAATGATTCATATCTGCTGCCATAACTTCAATTAAAATAATGATACGATCGTGAGTGCAAAAACATACTTCAAACAATGGAATAAAGAACCTTGCTCGCTATGTGAAAAATTGGTTGTGCAAAAATAAAATGTGTCTACCTTAAAAAAAGAAACGGAAATGACACATAAGACGTGGGTGGTTTTATTTAATTTAAATACTCACCTGTAACTTTAAGAAACAGCACACGTTTGCAAATACAGCCACTTCACAGATTATTCACAATAAACTGCACAAACTCAGGCAAACCAAGTAATATTAAACTTTATCAATACACACAGACTATAAACGTTTCTGTGTAAGACACAAATTCATTTCCACGCAATAAACACTCGATTTTCCGCATGGACACTGAAAATTCTAAGTAATCTAACTAGACGTCGAGTTCTAAATTTAAATTGAATATAGTTTTAACAGTCTACGCAGCCAGTAGTGCTGCTCTCGATACACAAAATAACACTTTGCATTCGACGTCCAGAAACGTTCCAAATTCGAAATTTCCAGTCGATTTGCATCAGAATGGCCGCCGAACCCGAACCGTCCAAAAACAAGACCCGACCTACTTTCCAAATTCTTTATAGTTATTGTTATTGGGTGGAGTCAGCACTGGTTCGTAAAAGTAGGTACTTGTAATTGTAAGCAACCCTAATTTCATTAATGTTACTTGCTGAAGTTCTGAGTATGTAAATTTTGTGTTTGGTACAAGGTAGGATACAGTACTTACTGTTATGTAATCTGAGATGGATTACCATATTCTACTGAATAATATTAGATTCATATTCTTGAAAAAGTGGTAACAATAAAAATACAGTTATGACTTATGATCCCTGTATTTAACACGGAAAACATAATTAATTATTACTATCGAGTCATGCACATAGATGGCAGTTAAACCCGACCTGGCATCGCAGGCTGTTGTTATGCAAATCTAAAGAAACTGTTGACTCGCATTCCATTCCTGACTAGCCAGGAAATATTCCCGTTCTGATTGGAGGGAAGTACTTGGAAGCCTCAGAGATGAGAATTTATTGGGAGTTTTAATGGACGAGATATGTACCTTCATGTAATGATGTGCTTCAGAAATTAAACTACTTACCACTCTGTATCATTCTATCAGTCTTTTCCATAGAATAGTTAACTAATTAATTGTGTAAAGTAAACGTAAGCATTCTTGGCTATTATAAGTTTAAAACATACTAATATTTTACTCTTCAAGCCATTCTACCTTGTTATATTACTGAAAAGCCTTTTGCAGACAAATTTGGTATAAACCAGCTCGCTTTATAAGGATATTTCTAGAGCTATCTCAAATGGCTCTCATCAGGATTGCTATCTCCTTCATGTTTTTACCATAATATTACTTGCTACTGGTGTCAGCCAGCAGTTTATACATGAACAGATTTGTTTTTTTAAATATACTTACTGAAAATCAAACTTTACTCAATGAACGTAGGTAGGACAAAATCTGAAAAAAAATGGCCCTCTCATACAAAATGACTTGAGCCGCTGACACCATTTTGTATGGAAGGGTCATTTTTTCAGGCTTTGACCTGAAAGTTGTTCATTTTCATAGGTAGGTTCACACCTTAAAGTTTGGTCAAAAAAAAACTGTCTTTTTCCGGTCAGTACCCAAGGCAAGATTTTAATACAATAAACATAAACACAATCAATAAACAAAAGCACAATCATAAACATCAATTCAACTCGAATCCCATGGCACGATGGATTGAAAATTTCAAAACAGTCATTGAAATATTTATGGAATTGCATATCTAAACAGTGTATTGTATTCTGTGAATAACCCTTACGAATCGGTCAATAGAATTTGTTTTGGAAGTACATTCCATCTGCATCTTAACTGTTGTTATGGTAATGAGGAGAAAGCATGGTGGTGACAATAGTACCCACTACGGCACTTCGCTGAATAAGTTGATGGGCTAACAGGCGTGATGTACATGCCTTCGTAACTCGGTTGGGAACCCTGAATAAGTAGCTAACTGTACAAATTATTGTACAGTTAGTTTATTTTTTGCATAATTATATGCAAAAAATAAATTGCTGAAGTTTACGGTATTATTCTACCTATGAAACTGAATAACTTGCACCGAGGAACATAGGTAAAACATGGAAAAAAATGCCTTCCCTTATACTAAATAGCACCCGTTGGTCGAATATTTTTTTATGGGAGGCCACTATTATTTTTTTTAGATTTTGAACTTTCCCTAGAATTTTATCAGTATTTTTTTTTACACCTGATATAAAAAACAGGTATTCATACATTATAGGTATATTCAACCATGTGTCCTGGGAAATGCTGTTGTTATGGTAATGAGAAGAAAGCATAGCTTGGCTTGGTGACAATAATAGTACTACGGATCTTTAATAAGTTGATAGGCTAACAGGCGTGCTGTGCATGCCTTCGTAACTCGGTTGGAAATGCTATAACCGTGGTTCGGTAACTAACTGTACATTATTATATTCAGAATTCAAATTAAATTTTTAACCCATGCGTTCTGGGAAAAGCTGCTGTAAAGCTGTTCCATGGGTACTGTCTTTGTGCTGTAAAATGAACTGAATTTAACAAGAAAGTATGAAAAAAATAGTAGTGCGATAGATTTCCAATCAAACTACTACTCAGGTATCGGATTAGGTAGGTACATACATACAAGATGTACCTATATATTGTGCTATATATTAATAGTATCTTGGAGCATTAATATTTTGAGAAGCAAGAAAGTGATAGGTACTTTTGATTAAACCTGTGAAAGAAAATTGTTTCGATAGAATTATAATAATTATCAACATATTGTCATTATCCTTCTTGTCACCATATTGGAAAGGAATGTGAAGCAGTAAAAACTAACTCACTATCATCACGCAGGAAATTCATGTTATCTCCTTATTAAAATACCTTTACTCCTTATTATCATTCTTGATAAACCGCTGGAATGTAGATAATAATTTAGCCTTGTCTACAAATTATACCTACTTCCTCGTGTTAGTCTAGTCTGGGTCACCTGAAGACAAGAATCGTCATTGTTCCGTCCGCTTGAGCAGTAAATAAGTGAAATACGACCTATCAACTGAAAACCTGAATGCCTATCGTTCAACTAACAGACAGAGTAAATGAACCATCAGTGGTAACAACCGATGATTCACTGCGTTTTACTATGACATCATGTGGCTTTACGCACCATCCATGTACATGTATGCAGTATACAGTAAGTATCGCGCACTCAAACCAACTCTTGAAACGCTCAAAAGCAGCCTCGACTGAAACCGGTCTGGCAGCTCGATTTCTAGATGCATATCAGCCGCAGCACGTAATGGCAGTGTTACTGAGTCCACCATGGCGTGATGACGCTCCCACTCACATATAAACAGGAATTTATCACTGAAGCATAGTAAACAGAGCAAGCCGAGAACAAGCCGTTGATCATATCGCATGATTAGAAAACCACATGGCGGTAAAGTAGGTTGAATAGTACTCACGTGTCAGTTAGCAACAAGTCGCCGGCAAGTTGACTCCAGCCATCATGGCACGTCAGGAACACTGCACGCTGCACAGTTCACGAATATCCTTCCGTCTTGCCACTATCACTCGCGTATCTACGCTCGCGAATGCGGACTGATTTTTTTTTCTCGCGTAACGGCCCATTAAACTTGTAGATTTCTATCTCACTCCCGCCCCACTGGTATAAAGAAGCGAGACAAAGAAAGGTTGCGGTTTATAGGTTGTTGATAGAATTGGTATCCGCTCCGTAACGTACCGCCGCCGTGTTGCATATTTTTATACGAAGTGACTTTGTGCGAGCGCTCATTTAAGGTTACCTATACAAACATAAAAAAAAAATACTTTGTTACTGTTTTAGGATAAAAGTTCATACCATCAAAATATATTTGTTATTTCTAATATTATTTAGAAATAAATATAGCACTGTGAGTGCAAAAAATCATAATAAATTCATACCATCAATTTTATTTTATCATCCCCTATGCATCCATGCTATAAATTCTATAATGTGGCTTTTTGTAGGTATGAATTTCAAAAAAATTGTATATTTATAAAGAATATGTTGATAGTACTCCAAATTCAAAAAAGATAAATTTCAGTTAGTAATACAACTATACCTTTCAAATAAATAACGTTGACAAGATTTTACTTAAGTAATCTACAATTAGATTTGATTTATTTCTGGCAAATATGTATCTAGCTAGTAATTAAAATATGTACCTACTTAAATATAAAAGTCTTATTCGATACATTTTGAAAAGTATGGAATCAGAAGAAACCAAAGCTTTCTTAGCTTTTTATTGATATGCTACTCCTAAATGTATTTTGTATTTAGGTAGGTATGTGACATGTCATAAAATAGACGGGCAATGGGCGCTTTTCCACTAGACGGCACGTCAACGGCATCGGCGACGGCACGGTACCGTCGCCGTCGACGATATCGTAGGTGAGATAATGTATGAAAATCAATGAAATTATATGACACGCTTTTCCATTTGCCGGCACGGCACCGTCACGGCATGTCATCGATTCCCATAGATATTGTCACGTGATCGTCGCCGTGCCGTCGCCGTTGCCGTTGACGTGCCGTCTAGTGGAAAAGCGCCCAATAGAAGAAGTACTACACTATTAAAACGATTTTCATGAAACTATGTCGGTATTCAAAATATGTATCAACACTTTTAAAGGTAAATAAATTTAATTGTAATTTTCACTGGTACGTCACAACTTTGTCCCGCGCATATAAAACTATTCGTTTGAAGACAATTCTTATAACTGTGTAACAAAAATAACCCTTATATACCCTAAAACACTATGAAAAATAAATATCCCCGCACCGCACGACGAGGCCACGTCGTTCGGCCGTATAACGCCGAAAGATGTTTAGGAAATATAGGCGTCGCCCACAGCGCAGCCGTACGTCTTGCTTATATCGCCCGCCAGCATTGGAGAGCAGAACATCAAACGCTGTTATGGCCCCCAGACGTGCTGCCTGCTGCCGCGCGAGACAAGGACAGAAACACTCAGAGTTTTATAAGGCCAAATATTTTTATTATTAAACAGATCGAATGCGTGCCTCGACAAAGTCCCGCGAACAAAGTTTTGGGCAACTTTGGCGTGCAAATTTTTGAAGTTGAGTTTGAATTAGGTACTGAATCAGACGCATTCCTTTTGAGGTTATTAACCTCAAATACGTAGAAATTGTAGAGTTGCCTGATTTTTCTTATCAACAAAATTAGCATAGACTGAAATTGAAAGTATATTATATGTAGAGCAATCAGTGCAAATAAATAAGATAACAGTTATAAGGGCTCAAATATAATGGAGACTCTCTCAAATTTATTTTATCTATTTTTATATATAGCTGATACGTCAATTTCAAGTTAGACAGTTAAATAACTGCTTTTCAAATAAATATTTATTGTTATATCTAGAACAAAGCTCATTTTAATTATTTTACTGTCGTACCCTAAGGGTCGTATTTATAAAGCGATCTCAAGATTGAGAGCAATATTAAGTATGGATTTGACAGATCGTTTTGTACTGAAATGACATTTCTGATACAAACTCAAACTCGCTGTCACTTTTGAGAGCTGATTATAAATACGGGCCTAAGTAATTTACATGACAAGTCATGGTTAAATACAATTATTGTAAAATCCTTGCATGTCTGTTACAGTTATTGCAATACAACAGTGAGTATAACTCAACGAGAATTGTTCGGATAATTTAAAGGACTTTTATTTTCTTGCTCTACATTTTAGCTGTTTAGTTCAATTTAGATTTCACAACTGAAGTTGAAATTGTTTTTATTTTTATTTCATTTCGAAACGATAAAAAAATATCGACTGGTACTATAAAGAGTGATTTTTTTGGCTATCAATTCGATTTAGAATATTAAGCAGCCGATTTACAAAAAAAAATATAGGAAAACTGAAGTGAAACTCATGAAAAATCCCATGCTGTTTTTTTTTTGACTGACATATAGAGTGGGATATAAATTAAACGAACTTTTATACGAATACTTGACTCAAGTGGAATGTTTCGCAGACATAGCGTTTTATTTACATTCGCACAAATTGAATCTTTGGCTCCGTACCAAGAGAAGCTCACACACTTATTCAGGGTATAGAAGGGTATGGAGATGGGGGGAGGGGGTTCAGATTCGATTTACCTAATAGCAGGAGTGAGGGAGGGCAGGGCACACTCAATTACGGGAAGTGAACCGAGGTGTCCCGCTTCGCTCACTACATAATTACATTATCTGGTAAACGCTCCATGGTTGAGCGTTGCGAATTTTCACAGCAATTTTCGGTGGAAATTTTAGGGTAAAGCATTTTAGATAGACTTTACCAGGTGGCGCCATGCTACGAGTAATTTATAAAAAGAAAATGTTTTTTTTCGATGTTCACTAAAAATAAGTTAGCCTAAGTAATGTAGATATTAGATAGACATCGTACATACAATATTCATTTATTCTTGTAGGAGTACATGAGGGCAGTAAAGTGATACCAATGATTATTATACACCAACTGCATTTGCTTGTGAAGACTAGCAATTTTATCATTAACATATTACAAAGTTTACTTACCTTTTACAGACTTGTTTACGCCATCACCCACTCTACGTGTTACATTTAAATGAAAAAACAACCTATGTTGTGAAGCGACGTCGGTAGTTATAAAGTTACATTTACTTAAGTCTCATTCGATATCGGACATAAAGTGTCCAGTCCAGTCCAATGGCAGAACGCTGAGGCTCACATACCCATAATACCTTCAATAACACTAAACCACTGGTTTCATTACGATCCTATATTCACCTACTTTATATGCCAAAGTACCTACAATGTTGCCTTAATATAATTGCTTAAGATATCACAGTATAAAAATACGTTTGTAGGAGTAAAATATTGACGATATTTTATCGTAATTATCGCCTGAGAGTGCGCGCGCGCGGATTTAGAGGACACAGTTCGAGTGCAGGGCTGCGGCGCACCAATCAGAGCGAGTTCCACATTTAAACTGTAAATGTGTCCATTAAGGCTTGAGCTGCAGCGTTCGTTGGAGCGTGACGTGTTATCACGTGTACAGAGGGATCTGGTTATATTTGCGGCTTAATATGAAGTTGTCTCGGTTCGGTTCATTTATATGGTAATCGGCGAGGAGGCGGCTTGCTCCAGAATAGCCCGTGAGCCGCAGGCGCAGTGTAGGTGCATACCTTCACACTTTGTATGGTAATGTTTTCAATAAGGATTATTCGTTTATCCACCTCATCGGAATTTAAAAATAATATGGGGTGTGAAAACTGACGCTCTCTATATCGTGTGATAGTACCTATGCCGTATTGTTTGTTATTTTATCTATATAGATAAGTATCGGATACTTAGTAATTGCTTTTAGCTTGATTGTAAACAGCGATATCTACCTATGTAACTATTTGCCAACATTTGCATATTAAATAGGTTTATTTTTTACTGTTTTGCCCTGCCTACAAGAACTCCAAATAGTTTTTCTCGTGAAGGCCTGTTGTTTGAATTTATCTTACTATAGGTATAAAGTTAGGTTTCAATCATTATCTCTATGTTTTGTTTATTAATGTCAATTATTTTAATAAGAAGATTGTTTTATAAAATAAATAATAATGCTTGAAAAAGAGCTGTGAATATATTTAGATAATATTTAAATTATTTTTTCTATTGTAGAACAACCGACAAGAGCAATGCTCTTAAATTAATGATGATTATAGAACATTAATTATTTCTAAGCAAACATGTTACGTCAAAAGTCTTATATATTAATTTTAATGAACTCCAATATTTAAATCTCTACCTAAAAATAATTGACTTCCCTAATTTGTAGAAAAAAAAAATCGTCAATTGTCTTGAACTCTGAATGTTGTAGTAAAAGCGGTCTACGCGGAAGTTCTACGACTACGACGCTACGGTTGTTACCGCGCGCCGATAGATGGCGTTACTAGCTTAAGATAGCTTTGCACGGGGAATGGTTTGGTCAGGTACAAGCCCTGATTTTTTTCTGTTTTGTCAGGTGGTTTTATGGAATTTTCTGATTCCTTTTAAATTGAACTTATTATTTAAACTCTAATTTATTTAATTTGCAGCAACTTCTTAGTCAAATTTTTTCTTGAGTTATTTGGCTCTGAGTACCTATACTTTTATATCCAATCACATAGATATTAAGTATTTATTTTTACTTCATACAAATACGAAGAGTTATCCCTTATGGGGTAAGCAGAACCTAAAACGTCTAGTAAAAGGCATTTTTGCCACGTCTGATAAATTAATTAGGGTAATTTTAGATTGAAATATGTATAGCTAATTTGTGAGCCTATAACCTCAATTACAATACACTGTAACCCTCGAAACACTTCGCTGACTTCTACAGCATGCCCGCCCGGGAGGAGAAGCAGCTGGCAGATTTATATCGCTCCTAGTACTTACAGCATGGAAGAACTTCACAACAGATTAAAATGTGTTTATGTACCCTTTATGCATTATTTAATAAAAACAACCCAAGTACAAGTACACCTTCTTAAACAATACTTATACGATTAATCAATTGCAAAAAATAATTTGAATCCAAAGAAATACATAACTTTTTATTAGAAGTTTTATAAACGTTTTTCTAGAATAATAGAAGATACTTAAAAAATAGGTATGCTGAAAGTTTTATTGTGTGTATAACTTCGTTCAAGTCTAGTGGAAACTGTTCAAGCAAAAAGCAATAATGTTACTTCATAGAGCTTTTATTCTGAAAGTCCGTATCATGTATCTACCTACCTCTAGAAATTTTATAAGAGTCACGCAATATCTAAGTATGCCCACAGATTTACCATTAGCTAATTCAGTGGAGAGAAAATGCAATAAAAAGTTGAACAATTTGAGTTGCTTTGATTATTTGACGTTTATGGATGATTATACACCATCTTGTCTAGGTAAAATCTGATCCAGTGCTGTTTTTCAGTGTTACTTTTTTTAATTGAGATTATATATAAGTAGGTTCTTAGTCATATTCTTATCATGTTTCTTTATCATAAATTTTTGACACTTAAGTAGCTTAAAAAATTCGGAGTTGTAAGTAAAATTCATAGTATTTTTGCGTAAAACCAAAAATAACACAGGTGGGATTTGAACCCACAAAACCCTTGTTCGAATTGTGCTGGATTTGTTTTACATTTTCCTAAAAAGTAAAATTTTCCTCTCATGTTGTACGGTGTACGTATGTATGTACAGTACACCTAAAGAACCTGTGACGATACTTACAACATGACTTACCGTACCGCACATCTGCCTGTAGTTATCATCATACATTAGGTAGGTGCTACACTCAACTCAGCCATCGCGATCGTTTCTCGCTAGTGCTATTTATAAGACGCTAGGACACGGCTCTTTATTAATTTATGATCATTGAGGATAGGCCAGACTGGCGCTAGAAATTTATTTAATTTTATGCTGTTGTAGTGTTGTAGAATTTCGCGTGTGATGCCGGGTCAGAATAGCATCACATCAATGATGTCGTAAAAATTACTAATGGATTATTCAAGTCAAAAATCTAGACCGAAATTTTAAAATTGAGTCAAATTTCTTGGAAAAAGTTGTTTGAGATCAGGAGCACATTTATATCATAATCAATGGATCGATCACTATTAAATGTCTACCGACATTTACAGTAATTTTCATTCAATTGAGTAGTATAGGCACCTATATTATATGTACTTATAAATTGTTAGCCAACATCCACCATCTTCATCCGTAACAAACTGATTTTACCGTGGTAATGAGATGATTACTCACGGCCTATGTCTGTCCACAAAAGCGATACCATGTTGACGTCTGTATAGGGTGATTTAAAAACTTGTAAAATACCTAGAGTAGGTACCTGGCAACTTTTGTCTCATGGTGACATGCTCTACCTGACCTGATGCTTGTATACAGGCGTTACGTCACACTTGAGCGTGAGTTACTTGTATGCAACTTGCAGACCTACATGTTTCATTAGAATGTACTTGTGTACTTACCTACAAGCAACTTGCACAATATTAGCTGTCAAATATTGCGTCTAGAAATGAAGTGAAGTTTAAATTAAACTTGTCACTAGTTGCACAACTAAAGATTGTATGCTTATCTTTTGTTTGAATGGAATACTACATTTTTGATAAATTATTAAAATATGGTTTATATCGAGATTCAGCAGTATAAAAGACATCAACGCAGTCATAACGCTACGAAATTATAAGAACTCCTTAACTTATTTTTTTGTTTATCTGATTTTTGTCACTAGTTAATTTTGCAACTGCTAATACTGTTTTAACAATTTAAGATTTATGTATTTAAACAAATTTTATTTCTTTCAAAATTGTACCTCACATTTGCTCTTATTATGTTCGCAGTCTGTTAATATTTATAGCAATTATTTACTTGCAAATTTGTTTTATTTATTTAAATTGCCATAGTGAGTCCCATAGAAAAATTCTGTCTTATTTTTTACCAGTTTGTAAAATTTTTATTTGCATTTGGAAAAAAAGAAAAAAAGAAGCATTTGGGGGGCTGCAAAGGAAAATGAACGAAAGACACGACGAAATATTTAATTTTTCCCCTTTCATACATTCTTTTCTAAATTCGTCATAAAACTGTCAAGAGCACATTCATCTTTAATTATACATTATACTTAACAAAACCGCACATTTTCTGGCGTGATTAACTACATTAATTTATCTGTACAATAATAATTACGAGACCTTTAATTATTACATTATATAGTTTAGGTAAGTTAAGTTCTAGTAGTATCTACGGAAATCGTTGAATATACAGTCCATATAGAAGCAACTGAGATGGTGATGTTATCTGTAAAGCAATTTCTTTGATTCAAATAAAACTAAGTACTTTGCCAAATTATACAATTATTGATTAGGATGACATAATGTGAATTTTTTGATTACCAAAATGGAAACCTTCAAATTCATGAATAACTTTATTTCATATAAAATTGACATTGTTCGAGAAGTCAAAAATGTTTTAATGATCTGACCATAGAAAAAGACGCGGCCAACTGAAAATTTGTACGGGAGATCCAAATATTTTTATTTATTTTCGAACTATGTCTTCTATTTCACAGAAAATTATTTTAGTAACAAACGAGTAATTTTTTTTTACATGAAAGAAGTATTGATGAAGTTGCTTTTCAGATAAAGTCAATAGTAGGTACAAATAATTTATTCACTGATTAAAGAACTGCTTGTAATTTATTATACAAACGCTTAATTACAATCGTCTAAGTTATTGAATGCAGGTATCCAATAGATGCCTTCAAATTATATAGAAATTCGGTTACCTAGACGAGGTCGCCATTTGTACAAAAACATCTAATTTACTTTAGCATTAAATTACGGGACAATACAGATTTTATGAATTAGATTTGAGTAAACTACTAAGTTCACAATAAAACATTTATTACATAGATATATTATGATAAAATAGGGAAGGTAGCTAAATAGTACAAATATGATAATCCTAACACTGGGATGAAGAATGCCCCAATCTAAGGTGAAACTATCCCAAAAAATATTTGTACATGACGTATAGAAGACATAACTAATAGACGCAGAACGAGAGTAACTATTCAATATATTGCATACTCATGTATAAATAAATTATAAAATATCCAAGTAAAACAAAAAAATAAAAGTAATAGACTGGCTAAAGCACAATGATCAATAAGGGACAATATTAATGCACTTGCCCATATTACCTAATTAATTGATTATAACATCAACTTCAATATCAAAAAAGTCATAACAGTAACTTATTGTATAATTCTACTGGAACCGAGTTAAAGCTTTGTCAGAAATCCATAATTTAAACAACAAAATTCACGAATTAAGAGGTAAGAAATTAAAACAGTAATAAATATTTGATCATAATGTGATTCTGTATTTGCTTCACCATTCATATAGAGAAATATTATGTATTGATGATATTCTAGTGAGAAAAGTTGCAGTGAGAGTAGCAGTTGAACCTGCAAGTACGAGTCAAGAATGTAACTACAATCTTGCAACCCGAGTTCAACAATTTGGTAACGAAAGTAAAAGTTAACTGATTAAGACTAAACACCTCCAGAACAGCGATACGAATACAACAATAAGCAGTCTCACAAAATATTTTACAAAATTCATTTTCAATAAACTATCTAGAAACTATATTCATCGGTGACGTCTTTAATATTCGTAATTCGTACTTAAATAAATTTCAAATACATATTCAGCGCTATACTAGACATTATTAATATCAGGAATCGTTATCTACTTATGTACTTAGTCTCGTTAAAATTACAGAACATAATTTCGTAATTAATACTATACACAAATCGACAACACATGTATCTTATTATGAGATTCTCTGGGACTCTTGGCGCGACTACCGAGCGTCGAGTGACTAGCGGCAGCGAGCGTCCATTACGTACGGAATAGTATAGCAGCGCAAAGTCTATTGGGTAACGAACATTGGACGTGAAAATATCCTCCCGGAACCATTAAGTACCACTCCACACTGTGTCCTTTGGAACTGCTCTCCCTCGCGGATTTAGCTTGCTATACCGTGGTGAAGGGGGTAAGTCCCAGAGAAGGGCGCGGGTCACTGGTGATGTTTGGCAGGCGGCGCGTGGTGCAGCGCCACGTGGTGCGGCGCGTGGTGGTGCCCCCCGTGGTGATTGTGGTTGTTCGCATTCGAATTGTTGTTGTTGTTCTGCGCCGCTTGCGCCGCCTGCCGCTGCGAGTTCTTCTTGTTCTTCATCCGTCTGTTCTGGAACCATATCTTCACCTGCCGCTCGGTCAGGTTCAGATTCCGCGCCAGTTCCCATCTTTTCTGTTTCGATACGTACGCGTTGAAAAGGAACTCTTTCTCTAATTCAAGAGTTTGGAACTTTGAGTAGGGTTTGCGCTTTTTGCGCACCGTCACTTGTCCTGTCCAGTCCAGGGGGTTTGAGGAGCCGCAGCCGACACCAACACCCACCGACATTGATAGGGAACCTGTACAAACAAAAAAAAAACACTTATGAGTTCTGGAGAAGTGGCTGAAATATTTAACTAATTCTGATGAATGACAATAATTTATCAGCAGTCTCCGGCAGCTTGAACTTGAAATATCTGTTGGCACGATCTCACTCGATTTGTCTTAACAACTGTACACTTCAAAGAGTTTTGTCTGGAATATATTATTATAATCATGTTAAGGATTCTTAGTATTCAAACAAATGAATATCCATGATTTCTTTGGACTAGTTATTCATGTTTTCCCCGTCAATCTTTTGAGGAACAATGCGGCCAGCTTTAATTAGCATGGTCACAATGCAGTTCGCTGCGCAAACGCAGCGGGTTTCGCTTTTAACAAGCTATTTCCATGCGGCGTTCATAGAAACAATTGTGGGCTAGCGTACGGTGCGTTAGAAGTTTCATATAGCGCAATTTATGTGAGCGGTCCTTTTGATGAGATCATTGCCGTAACTTTGTATGCGACTAGCGACCTTCTCGATATTCGATGCGTGCAACACACTGGACCATTTCCTATTATTCCGAACGGTACTGCTTTGCATGTTGCGAAATAGATGCCTCATTGTCTAAACCATGAATGCATGTGTGTGTCGTAACCGCTTGCATCCCGGAGCAAGACCATCCATACTTCCATTTAAATATATTCAAGCCGACATCTAACGCCTACGTCAATCATACATAGTGAACGTTTAGATGCCATTCATTTTGCTTTAGAAAGGAAACTCAGTATTCTAGATTTGTGCGCAATAGACACAAGGTGACATTTTGCTTTATTTTACAATTCCTGGTTAACAGAGTTTCCTATTAACCATTGTTCTCGGAGATTTATAATAGGAAGTTGCTGTTTATTTTTCAGTACAGTACAGCAAATATAAATCTTGAGCTTTAGGTGGCATTCGGATTTTAACTCTTCGTAGATATATTGTGTGTAGGTAATAAGGATACATACTAACATAATTTCTTCATAGGTGATCATTTCAACATCTATGCTATTGATATCAGCTTCTATCTAAGAACTTTCTACAGTTTGAACCGTGTCAAAATAATCAGTTCATAAAACTGCCCTACGACAACTAGTGTGTCGTCTACATAGACGTCAGCTAATTCATTTTTACAACCACATACATGGGTCGTTAAAAATTAAACCGCTTTGTAAATGTGCTTTACGATACGAATACTATATATATATATTTGATTTTTAGTAGGTTAGTTATCATAAAACTTGGATCAGATTCAAATAATTTTACTTGATGGAGTCAAAGGAGGTTTATATGTTTTACGAGAAATATAAAAATAAAGAAAAAAGAAAATTACGAAACCGAAATCTATAGGGAGAAATTATTACAAAAATGATGTTTCAAATGAGAACCATGTAGGTAAAACCATAAAATGGACGAGTATTTATCTGATCGTAAACCTAAACAGGTACATAGCTTGGTGGAATAAAGTCAGAGCAAATCTGGATTGTGTCTTATTGCTGGGTAATAAAATAGTTTGTTGTGCCGAAAAAAGAAACTAATGATCAAGTTGAAAGTTAATACCATTCAGATGAATTTGATATACATACATAATAAGTTCAAAACAAAACACAACATGTATGAAAACAAACAGTTTCCAATTTGCATCACCAAATAATTTTTTTTTGTGTAGAGACTTTTGTTATCTTTTTACAGAAACCACCGTTTAAGATGAGCATAATGACAAGTGAAGTTGTCAATTATGAGGGGATAGGTAGCGATCAGTGGTCATAAAAGTGCGGCCTCTCTCCAGCCATAAAAGTTTACCTACCCGACCGCGAGCATTGTCTATTTCTTGTACAACGACACTGACAATTGACAACAAGAGACCCTCTTTCATGGCAAAGATTTAAGGCTCAAAATCGAATGGCATTTACTTTTGCAGATGCAAATCAATATTGTGATTTGTAATTAAATGCACTGCGTTCGTCCAATAATCCAATTAGATTCGGTTGCTGAGCACTGAAGAATTCAGAATTGTTTTGGTTGAGGAAAATGAAGCTGACTTTTGTATGTGTCGTAACCTTCGCGTATATTATGGGAGTCCATACGGACGAGGCTCGAGGTGTTAGAGCAGAAAGTACCGCGTATGGTTTAACTGCTACACTAACGGGGCCATTCCTCGAACCGTTTACTAAGCCGTAAATGCACAAATCAAAGTCAATGTCAACCTCAGGTGAGCCGTAAACACACAATCATAAAGTGACGCGAACACTCGTATAACTTTTTCAACAATTGTTTCCTTTTAATGGCCCATTATATGCGCGTTTTACGCAAAATTATGTCAAGTTACACCTCTGCCGTAACAGAGGCGCGATAAACCCATCTTTATGGTTAGGCGGCGATCGAAAGTGAACTAGCGCCGAGCGTTTATGAATGGAGCCTTTTTATTGCTCTCATATTGACATGGCGGTTGTAGTTACGTAATTACTACTTACTAGCGCGATTTGGGGAAGAAAACCAGTATTATTGCATGTCAGTGACGTAGTCGCGGTTTTATGATTATCATAAAAGTGATATATACATCTCCGAGAGTGGTTGGGTCGTCTCGTATGCACCGGCCGGCTCCCGAGTCGTCTAGTTTTTTATCGTCTCATCATCAGTCTATAATGTGTTTATTGTAGCAATATTTGGTTTATTGCCGCTACTCAAAGATCAGTTTATTGTCTTAGCGCTCAGGTATCGTGTTTATTTATTAGTTATACATTTTTATTGGCGCTTTATTTTCCGTAAACTTTAATTTATTGTCGGTTGTATAGCGTCGTTTAACATTGCCTATAAAACGGTGCTTACGGTTCGTTTTTAAACATTTGTAGCACGTGTTTCGTTCATTCATCAAATTGATGGTGTTCTGTGGGAAAATGTTTTGATTTGAGCGTTCGGCCGCCTTCAGCTGGGGTGGAAGGATTCCGCCCGTTTGTTTGGCTTTACTGTCAATTTTATCGATGTGTTTTGTAAGACGATGAGTGAGTACTCGTCGTACTTGTCGTTTTATGTACAATATACTGGCAGACTGTTCCTGTGGCCGGATTCGAGCAACAAGTTGCGATATGGAAGGGCTGAAAGTAATAAACACGGTCATAATAATGATAAATTTGCTTTCAGACAAAATTTTCAAAGTATTAGGGTTTTCGTTTGAAGTTACTTACCACCTAAAAATTACATGACACAGGGCAGGAAAATACATTTCTACAAAATTATCAAGAAAGTTGGTGAAATCGTGCCAATCAGAAATTGCTGTCTCACATCTCATGTTCGAATCGTGGAAAGAATGCAGACGGTGCAAATGTGTGCATCGAAGAAAGATTGAGATTGAACCCCCACACAGCTACGGAGCGCAGTGGTGCGCGACTGTGTGCGTGAGACACCCACACGCTCGCACCTCGCGCTGTGTGCGAGCCGCTACTGGCGCCATCTAGCAGCCAGCAGCGTCACCCACGGTCAAGGTTGACAAACTCATAATTATTTACAAATCAGATTCACATGTTCTACTTCATCATCATTATTCATCTTAATTTTTTTTTATAGCTAAAAGCCACAAAGCAAGTTCTCGAACCTGGCAGTTACATTTATAGAACTAATTGTTTGTAAATACCCGAAGGAAAATTTGTTTCCCAGCGCGATTATGTTTGGCTCGCTAACTACCGATAAGTTCAGGTAAAATTACAAACAGGTGCTGTCGTGACCGGACGTTGAAACGTGAGTGACAAATCCGAGAAACTTTTCATGAGGTAATGAATAATATTTATGTGGAGTTACTGACCTGGTAATGATCCTGGAGGCGGGTAAGGTGCACTGGACACGGACTCTGGCGCGTAGTTCCGGAGCCCATACGCATCGTGGGAGAAGCCGGACGCCTCCGACACCGCCGTGCGCCGCTCCTCGCTGCCGACGTAGGGTAGCGGCTGGTCACCCCGGGGAGCCCCATACGGATAATTCCAGCAAGGCTGCGAGAAACCCTGGTGGCAACTGCCGTCAGCGTACGGCTTGTATTCCCCGCTGCCCGCAGGCCAGAAGGGAAGGGACGATTTACGATCTCTCTCGCCGGGGAGATTGTAATAGGTAGGGCCGGTAGGGTACTGGTGCTCGAAGGAGGCAGGTGCATCAGGAGGGTATCCCCAGGGTTGCTGCGCGTGCCGGATGACCCCGGGCTCCGGCTCCCCGTACCGCTTGGCCGGGATGTGGAGCGGGGGCTGGGGAGGGTTGGAGCCCACCGAGGCGGGCGATGCGCTGGACGCGGAAGGCGGCGCGGCGGCGGGGGCGGCTGGCGGCGAGCCGCCCGGGGGCGACGCGTGCGGCTCCTCATAGAGCGCGCCGCCGACCCCGTTCATCATGGTCCACCAGGCCGGCCCGGCGGAGTGGCCGGATGCGGGCGCTGGCGACGCGGCAGCCACGTCGCAGGGCGCGCCGAGGCCCCCGACATGGTTGTCAGGGTACAGGGTGGCGGCCGGGCAAGCCACGGGGGAGCAGGGACGTCACCGGCCGGTTCACGCGCGCGGCGGGCACATCGCACCGCGCACACACGCAACCCACACACAGCAGCGGCACATGAAAATTAAAACGCGAGTCCCGATTTAGCCAGCTGACCGGACGAGAGTTTACCACAGGTTTACAGTTCAAAAACTTATAGTTCCAGCGAGTTTACTCGCCGGCCGATGATTGAAGATGATTTTCAGAGGTTTGTCGAACAGTCACTGATATGATAAGCTCGACCGGTTGTTAACGAATTTTAGTCTATTTATTTACAAAACTGTCTCTGGAATTTACGCAACAAGTTTGATAGTCCACTGATAGTTTGAGAAAAAATTGGGAGTTGTTTTGCTGTATCGCAGGAGTTTGTTATTTATTTGTGTCGGGTGTTGGGCACGTCGAGTTAGGTCGCGTGTCGCGTGCAGCGTGTGTCTCGGGACGCGATAGGCGCGCGGTCGGCGGCGCGGTCGGGCGCGGAGTGGCAACCGCGGCCGTGTGCGGCGCACACACGCGCGCGCACTGTCGCGGCCATCTGCCGGCGGGCGGCGGAACCTCGCGCCCGTAGCCGCCCGTCGCGACGCCGCCGCTACTTGCTACGCGCGCTCTACGTTTTACTCGCGCCGCGGTAAAGCTTGCGCTAGATGTTTTTTTTTTAATAATGTTATTATACTTACATAGAGTTTTATTATTTTTTTGGTAATGCTATTTTTGTGCATATCTTTTAAAAATGCGAAAAAGAACTCTACATACTTACTATTTTTTATTTCCAAAATCTTAAATACCAGGCAGGTGGGAAACCAATTAACCTTTCTAATTAAGTGAAAAGCTGTCCCTGCGTAATAAGGTCCCAGGGAACAGGAAGCGTCGTCATCAGGGCCGCGCGGGGCAAGGGTTGCGGGGAGCAGGCGCGGGGGCGTAGTAAAGCGATTAATGGAGGCAAAATAGCCATAAACTGCCGTTTAACCAAACTGCAAGCGTCACTCGACCATCGCCGAGTTGCCACCAATAAAAAACGCGAGACTTTATGACGGCAACTCACTCACATTTTATTGTGAGTATAAACTTAATTTTATCGTCTGTTAATTTCACCACAAATAATGCTAGGTAGTACTAGATTAAATTATAGGTACATATAAAATTGTTTTATTGCCTTTGTCAATGGCAAGGCCGTGGTCTAATGCCTCACATATTTGTAATCTTTAGAGTTCAGTGACTTAGGAATTATTGTTTTAAAGTTTAGTGCTGGTATTTTCTCACATTTATTTTATGGACTTACCATGCACGCTTGACCGGAATATACATTACGCGATAAGCTTTACGGGCTATTCCGCAATACTCCGCAACAAAATGCAAAATTTTACTCTAGGGCCCGTATTTATAATCAGCTCTCAAGAGTGACAGCGAGTTTGAGTTCGTATCAGAAATGTCATTTCAGTACAAAATGGTCTCTCAAATCCATACTTAATATTGCTCTCAATCTTGAGATCGCTTTATAAATACGAGCCTCGATTTTATTTGAGCGACTCTACATAAAAAAAAAAGAGTTTGATCAAAGACGCCCATCCCTTACGTCAAGTCACCCTTCCATTCTCCCACCATGTCAAAGAGAACAATAAGCAATACAACCAATAAATTTGCTTACAGTATTCTTGCAATATTCCACACGTATAGAACCGACTTTTCTGTTTACACAAGACACGGCCATAAAATATATCAGACGAACAAAAGAAAAACATATATAAAACGCTAAGTAGAGGTGTTAACATGGTAAGATCACGCATTATGGTGATATAATAGAAACCGAATTGTCAAAATAAAATACGCGATTTTACACGTTCACTCAATTCCCACAGCAAAGGATCGTTCAAATACTACTGCATTGAAAATTCACCAATTTTAAAATGGAAATTAAAATTACCAAACAAACTAAGTACATATTTTTGAGTTAGAATGGTTGTAACTACAATGCTTTTAAAATGTAGAGGCTTTCTATAAAAATAATTTAAATTAATGGATTAAAGTTTTACAGAAAATATAGAGCCGCGTGGAATTAAGTACCTAGGTAAATTTAGTTTGAGTGAATGAGAATGAGAAAATTCATTAAAGTAAGTACCTTACGTCAGCAGCAGTAACGTATTATTGAATAACGCTCTACTTAATTACATAGCTACAGAGTTTTTTTTTTTAATTATCATTTATATGCTTTCAACTAATCCCAATTTCATTTTGATTATAGAAATTTGCCATCCTGAAACCGATACCTAATTTTTTGCGTTAATTAATAACAATTATTTCATAGACGTAGTATTATAATAATTGTCATATTGTAAAAAAAAGTCTCTCGAATGAAATTTTCCGTAATATTTGATGGTCCCACCTCAGTGCACAGGTAATTATACATCAACAACGGCGTAATATAGGTGCTGACTACCAATAAATTTCATACCTTGAAATTGTCACCTATGATAATTGTAGTTTTAAGGATTACAAGGCCCCTTACAATAGAACGACACACCTATTTCTTTTGTAGAACTTGACTTGTCTTGACTTTTGAAATAGTATGGTGTGTATTTTAGACGGGTAAAATAAATTAGAGTAGAAAATTATTCTTTGGGGCTGCCTCTAATTTGACTAACCAACATAGTTTAGCAGGCCTTGAAAAGGCAACAACAATGTATTACCTGCAAATTTAATTTGTGTACAACATAGTACCTACACATAGAAGTAATACTTTGTTATAGGTTAACCAGATATCACATTGAGGCTAATGCTAACGTAGTAGGTAAACATTATCGTTAATGTTTGATTAACTTTATCGTAGTCATGTATAGTATAAATATTAAATAAAATACATAAATTACTTCCTCTTTTGAATTTATTAATAAACTACAATGAATGTAACTACTAATAAAACAAGTTTACAATGAGTAGACCTTTCGTCATAGGTCATAATGCTCAAGTTAAAGGATTTAGGTATATTCCTATGCTAAAATATTTTCACCACGAGGTAGAGAGCTGTCAAATAAATGTGACTTATTTAAGTATTACGTTACGATGGCTCTACATAAATGCTTCATAATATCTCTACATTATACCTATTATCTACGTAAAATTCTATCCTCAGCTTTATACTGTATGACACATCCTATAGTATTTCACAAAGTAACATAGATATCTATTTTGAGTTATTACGGACTATCAAAGTGATGAATGATAGTACCTACCTACCAGTAATTATCAAACATTCATCATAACTAACAAGTACTCTCAAACTGGCTACTACAACTTTCTCCGAGACGAAATTATTCAACGAGACGAACATAGACCGTTCTAAAACGAAAGTAACTATCGTATACAGACGGGCTGTTGAATGACAGATACAAACTCCCAACAAGTGAGCGCTTGAGTTGCCAGTCTATAAATATTTACGTTAGGAAACTCTCCAGGCCAATGGTCGACCGTACCCGCCCAAAAAACTCAGGCTCATGATCCAATGAAATTCAGTTACCAACGTGGGTCTCGAATTTTGGTCGCCTAATATACCCACGCGTAAATAAAAGTACGCTTTCTTATCACAAACATGTGCGCGGGCGTTGCGCAAAGTATGAGTTCGGATTGGGGCTACACATATAATGTACTATCGGTCTGCCCCGTTTTCGCACTGGTTCAATTTAGATCTTGTTTTAAAAATAGTGCGTAAGTTCTATGCATTATTACACCCATGGTATGGTAGATAGTTCCATAATATATCTATACAACCTACAAGATGGTGGAAACCATTTCAAAATCCGTTGCGTAGTTTAGGAGAAATTAGCTGACAGCCAAGCAAACGCGAATGGTGACTACATTTTGCATTATGAATTTGATTTAGTAGGTATGTAAGATAAACCAGATAAGTATGGGTGGTATTTATAATAATCAATGTTTGCAAGGATAAATCAATTATTTATAGTTTGTTATGACTTGATTTACGTTATAATGATTTTTATATTGGCGTTTTCCTTGTTCGATTAGCAACTGTTTTGTCGTAGAATTTCGATGAACTTAAAACTTTAAAAAAAGTTAATAAGCGTAATGAAATGGCATATCTACATTAATAAAATTACACTTAGGTACGAGTATTACTTATTGGAAAGCCAACGGCTTTACCAAAGTAGTTTTTGCTACGCCAAAAAACATTTGTGCATTTCAGACTGAATTTTGTATTATGTGCTTAGGTAGAGATGGGTGGCATGGCAGTACTACTTATGTCTGGGAAGGAACCCAGACTAAATCTATGCCCCGTGTAAATAATCAGCTCTCAAGAGGGACAGCGAGTGTGAGCTCGTATCAGAAGCGTTCACTTTAAATACGAGCTTAAGTTTTCTTTTTCATTTCCTAGTCCAGAACGTACTTATCGAGTAAGTAGGTTTTGAATATTTCTCGTATACTTATAATAAGAGTTGCAAAGCCACCGCAATGATTGGCTTTCTCCCATCAGAGTCAAGTTCAATTGCTTTATGTGTAAAAAAATGTTTTTGATCTAAGCTTCCCAAAAACTGATCTCGCGGTTGTCGATTGATCTAGGGGTAGCTCAAACAATGAAGCTAAACAATTCTTATAAAGAAATCCCTAATTGACTTCCCCATACAAATTAAGCATCTCGAGATATTTTGTATGGGAATGCCAATATTTTCTTCATTTCCTGAATAATTTCTTCGTCAAAGAGGTTCAGATAATACTTTTTTTCGGTTCTAATTTATGGAAGCATGCGCGGCGAATATTTGAATATATTAATGTGGTCCATGGGTATAAATATGAGTGAGTTGCAAAGCCACCGTAAGGACTGGCTTTCTCCCATCAGCGTCTGGTTTAATTGCCGCAGCTTTATGTGTGCTCATTCCATCGAGTACCGTTCCCAATGATGTACGACCATTCAGCCGACACGATCGCTGGATTCTTTCATATAATTTATGTAATTCATATAATCCTTGCAATTTCTTTACCGCTACATCGTTCTCGTTTTTTATTTTTTTTATTATTTTGGTGCTGAGATTTTGAAATTTTTTATTGACTTAACGAAAGTTAACGAAAGTTACGATTAACGAAATTTACCTACTAAGTTCACTGAAACATTTTATTTTTCATTGCGTTTTAAATTTTTCTTGATTTCTCATTATTTAAAATATCAGTCACTGTTCAACCTGTTATAAAACTAGGCTATTATATCAATGTCGGCATTTTAATGTGCAAATATTATAAAATTAATAGGCAAACCTGTGGTTTGCAATATTAAAACTAGTATGTACTTATTATGACACTAATAATGTATACTATTTATTAGTCTACCTTATAATATATAGTATATTTCATCTTATTTTATATTCAGATTCATAAATAGAGATTAGAACTGAATATAAATAATTACTTATGTACTGTAACTTAAAATTCATTTGGGTACTATGATTTACTTTTTACATATTTAGCACATAATAATTTTTGACCAAAAAACACTTTTCGTAGAAAAACACTGATTATTACATTAATAATAAAATTATATATTTTAATTATATTCACCTTGTCGCAAGCTAGCTAGAGATGTCTGCGTGAAAGGGCACGGTAATCTGTAATCAAAAGGATACACTCATTAAACTTATAATATAATAATCCTAATAATAATATTATAAACTCGAATGTTTGGATGGATGGATAGATGGATGTTTGTTACTCTTTCACGTCTAAACGGCTGGAGCGATTTTAATAAAAAATTGGTATGGAGGTGGATGACACCTGGATTAACACATTGGTTACTTTTTACCCCGGGAAAATGCCTGATTCCCACGGGAAAACTCAGTAAACCGCGGGGTGGAAATCTAGTATGTAATATAAGTACTTATTTGTCGAACCACGGTGAAGGTGTAGGTACTTAACGAGTTTTTCCGTGAGAAGGTTGATTCCCGTCCGCGGTCAAAGTGCTTAGCCTATGAAAGGTCTAAATTAAGACAAAAACATAAAAAACATCATAAGACCCTATTACCAGAATATTTAACTAAAATGTTGTATATCCATGAAAATTAATTTTGTAATTTTACTTAACTCTTGTGAAATACAATAATGTATCTAATATAAGTTACTTTATTATAATTATGTTTCACAGGAAGTGTAATATGTAGGGAGGGTCAGGTGTGTCACATTGCGGGGAGGTTTAATTAACGGAGATAGCGGGTTCGATTAAGAGATTAAAGAGAAACACGATTTTTGATACAATCTACATAAAACCAAGGCTTTTAATAAGCATTTAGAATCCAGTTTAGAAATAGGTCTTGATTTTTGGAACTAGTCCAAGGCAGAAAAATTTCTGCAGACGCTTTCTTTTGCTCCAGGAACTATCTAATTTACGAGTATTATTCTTAAAAATAGTAGTAGGTAAATCTTTCAGTTTGCACAAATTTTTGCTGATAGACGAAATAGTTTGTATGTAAAAATTTTAAATAAATTACGAAAAATACTAAATATGACAACGACGAAGAAGATTTCGAAAATATCGTTCGGTTTTTTATATTTCGTTACGGAACTTCTAAAATAGAAAACAATAAAGTTCGCCTAGAGACGTTTCATAGTAATGACGTGACTAACAAGCCACTGGAACTCCGCTTAAATCATTGTAGCCGCATGCTTAACGTCTGAAGAACACCATTACCCGGGCTATTTTTAAGTCGATCCCACAACGATCCCATTCACAAAGTAGGATCCATTTCATTCCTCGGCTGTGCTCGAGTCTCGATAGGAATATAAATAAATCCTTTGTAAGTCATTCGATATGGCGCAAAGTCACGAAGTTTACATAAAATAGGTGATTTGCGCCGAATGCCACGATTTTTTTCCCGCTTCCATCGGGGTGCGGTCCTACTCCTACCCGCTTATTTTCGAAAGCGAAAAAAACATGTTTACAGGCTTTTTTTCTTGTCGACGATTACTGACTGGCGCGTACGTGTTTGGGGGTCGTAAATTCTGTTTTGTGTTACAATACAATCAGCCCACGCTTGAGTAATGATTGATTTTAAACAGCTATTTACTAAGATAATTCCGTGAGACTGAATGCGGTACCACGGCACTCGTTATGTTACAGACATGGCATTACTAAACAAACCATAATCATGGTAGTAAGTAATACTCTAGCATTATTATCTACCTACCTACCAATACCGATTCGATTTTATGGTTTATGTGATGGTATGTGTATGTGTGTGGGCGCTAATAAGGGTAACATAACATACACAACTTCGAGCGTAAGTCGGAAAACTTAAGTCGTATACAAACTTCATGGAGGTTCATCTAACTTCTAACCCATTTCACACCGGCTCAGGAACTATCAGCCCTGTAATCCGACCGGGTTTGGTCGACCAAGTTTTTTTTGTCAAGATGAGTAAATAGGTAGAGCAGCAGAGCGATAGTTGAGGGCACTCGAAATGACATTTACGACTCAATCCCAAAACATAGTCCGGCGGCCTTAGACTGTGCCTTCACCACTCTACACAGATCTTCCTCGTTCCCCAAAGCAAATTACAAAATCAACAATTTAGGGGAGTGGAAACGAAACTATAGAGCTCATCTTGTGTTGGTGGAGTTCCATTTCAATAGGCCCAGCAACAGGACAAGTTTGGACACATTACAAGCTGTCAAGTTATGTTATCTTGTACACAAGTACGTGTTATAAGGAAATGTTTCTCCCACGTTATGCTATGCGGCTAAATAACGGCGTAACTATACTTGTATCAAACTATAGACATAGCTACGTACCTAAAAGGGTTGGTTAGTCGTAGCTATGAATTGAGAGATAAGCCAGGCCGATATAGAACTAAAACTAGTTTTCTATTTTGCGCGCCGCAGCTGCGTTCTCAACATTACTTAATGTATTTTTTTTTTCAGCCATTTTGATCTCAGCGGCATTCCAGACTAATGAAGCAAAAGTAATTTAATTTGCATTATTTGTAAATGAATGCTAAAGTTTATAAATAAGTATAAGATTATTATGTCTTTACTAGTCAAATAATTCCATTGAAGAATATAAACATTGAAATTGTGACCAGATTAAAAACATTTTTATTGTTTTGCCAATCCTTATTGATTTTACAAGCTAAATTTTTCACATTGTTTTTTTTATTATAAATAAGTTTGGTAATTTTATCCACTACTTTATTTTTTATCCTCTACTTTATCCTCCTAGCACCGCCCTCTACAGGTGAATACTAATATGACGTCAGGTTGAGTTGAAACAAGATGGCGGGTGAAGAAGGGGCGTACTCTAATCAGTTGACACATATACCTACTACATCTATCTACAGTTAGGAATACCTAAACCATTGGCCAATCTAAGAAACCCAGATTTAGTTTTCAGATCAAATATCTTTTAAACCTAGACATGTCATCATAAACATACTGGCTAAGTGACGTCACAATGACAAGATGGCGGACTTAGGGCGGGGGCGGTCCAGTAGCGGTTAATGGCGCGAAAACTGACAGGATCATATTCCGGGGTTTACGGAGCGAGCAACGGCCGATTCATTTACAATTCTAACTGACGACGGACCAAAACAACGAGATGGCTTTGTTTGTGATTATGTGTCTTTGCTGTCTCTATTTTGTTTAATGAGCCGTATAATGGCGTTTAGTCTGTGTCCAGGCAGGTTACTGCGTACGGCAAATAGGAATTTAAGATTTGTCATAACAGCCTTATATACCAATAATCCATTACCTAAGCACACAAAATCATACCTGCTTGCCCTAACGAGGTAGGTAGAAGAACAAATGACACCTGGGTCATAGTTTTATAGCCTAGGCTCTTTAGGCTCCTTAATATTACTGTTCAAATAATTATAAATGGCATTGTGAGTGCGAAAAACCTCAAAAATAATTACAAATGAGCTTAAGAGTGTTTTTGCTTAAACAACTCGTAAGTGCCAACGTAAGTAAATCCAAAAAGGAAATTATTGACAGATTTTCGATAAAAAACTCTATCTACCCAGATAAGTAAGTGCTTAGTTATTTTTATGTTCATATTTTTATATCTCTTACCTAAATTAGGGCAATAAAATCACCCTTTTGAAATCGGCCACAAAACGTTAATTAACCAAATCTGACTCTGTGCATCCCAATCATTTAAAAAACCTGCAAAATTCAATTGAGTTCTTATATCACGGGTTTTATCATCAAAGGTTTATCAAAGTTCGTATATGTAGCTGCAAATTGTTTCAAGTTGCCTACATGAAAATATACAGGATGTTTACAGTTTGGGGAAATTGTTTTTTTACTAGTAGCTGACTTATGTTTAGGATGTGAAGTGAACCTACTAGGAACCTAATAGGTCGAAATATAAAAATTTATTGATCTCCATTACAAAATTACGCTAGTTGCAGACACCATTTCTATTGGAAGGAAGGGCCAATTTATTTTTTTATATTTCTACCTAAATTCCTTGGGGAAAGTTGTTCTATACAATTGAATAAGAATTTACTTAAGTACTGAATTGTTAAATTTTTAAAAATTAGAAACATTTTGCTTTCACGAAAATCTCGTTTACGAGTACGAGTAAAACTTTTGGCTGTGGTAAAATACAATCACCCTGTACATCTGAGCAGTAATCTCAACTTGGCTTGAATTACTTGGTTTCATTTAAAAATTCACATTTATTTAATTAAGAATTTTATTCTGCTTTCGTCGAATGTCAGTTACGACCTCGCTCCAAGTAGAGTGAAATTACATTTAATTTTCATTAACTCGAACTGGTTTCTTGTATCAATAACATAATGGTCGTTTATTTTCGTTTGGCGCGGTCGATGCAGACGAGAATTCGAAGATTAGATGCATAGGTACATAAATAAATTTAAATATTTTTTAGAGTTTTCCATTTTATTAATTGGTTGAAGTTAATCGTGCTTTTTATTCCGCTTAAATTTACATCACTAAAATGACTCTATCACCGTGAAATCAATAGAATGGGACTGAAATCATTTAGTTTAGTTCGGATAACATTTTCAAACTAAAATAGGTTTAGGTCGACGACTTAACCTTCTTACCTTATTTAAATTTTGTTAATAAAGTTTTATTTTAATCCTTCAGTAGAGTTAGTTGAATGTAAGCATTTTTCTTTATGTGATTGTCACAGACTACAAAGATTTTGCACATCGATTATTGGTTAAATATATTATTGATATTATTAGGTATTGCTTGTTTCTGTTTAAGACCTTGTCATATAGGTATACTGTCATGTATTCTGGCGAATAAATAATTATTCTACTATTCTATTTTTGACTCTAAGGAAAAGCCGATCAAGAAAATAGTGACGCAACATCCTGAGCCCCGCCTACCAGTTATACATACTTACGCACTTAACATATTAGGCATACCTCAAATCGAACGCCGGTGGTCCGCACTTAGCATTCACCAGGGTCTCATAGACCGATACAATCGCCAAGGACGACCATTGTACCATACCATACCTATAGGTACCTACAGGTACACTCCACCCGGAATAGATCCGACCGATAATGAAGCTCAACGATGAATTAGAATTGTCTGAGCCTCGCGTGAGATCCGAACATGAACCACTAGGAATGGAAAGTTACTGTAATGTACTTACTGCTTGTAGAATAGACACAATGGATTATGTCTATGAACAATGCAAAGGAAAATGGAGTATTTCGAAAGGTAAACGGCCTCGTCCTCGTCTGGGTATTATTGCATGTTGTTATTCAAGATCCGAAACAGTTGGACGGAATCCAAGAGGCAAGAAATGCCAATCAGCACTGCCCAGGCCATGAACAACGTGATCGATGGGGAGGGAAGGCGCGCATGTGAGCCGCGCTTTATTTATTCTTCGCACGACAAAATTTAAGCGAAACGATACGTGCAGAAATCACGCATAGGTTGGAACTTATGTTACCCGGCATTGTCGATACTCACGAATGAAACACGTTTTTTTTCCACTCATATTTTCTGCGATTAGATTAAAACGTCATCGTGAATATCACAATCGCAACTAAGTTGCAAACGTTTTTTCTTCTTTTTAATATGTGTCGTAAATTAAAGCATTAAATTAATATGACAGGGGCGGCGAGTCAAATATTCTTCGCAGGTATATTATTTGCCTAATACACCTCTGTAAGCATGCAATTTATTTTATCCTCTACATATGGCGTGAAATATGATTTAAAAACAGACGTAAAAAAAAGAAGTGTCCTCAACCGTAAAAAGTTATTGACGAATATGTAAATATCGGGTAGCGTTGACTGTGGGTAGTGCAGTGGACAATAAAAATGCAAATTTAACCGTTCGTAGGCATCTTTTGCACCCTGGCGTGGACATACATACCGTACTGACAATAGTTTCGTACTTCTGAATTATTATTCACTATACTTCAAACTTAGTCTATTATTAACTTCTGTCCATGACTACTCACGTCGTCCTCTCATTTACATGACTGACAAAGATTATCTAGAAAACAAGGCTTAGTGTCCAACAATTATGTTTTCCGTCAGGTCGAGGATAAATCACGTTATTGTAATCGATTCAGCGATTCAAATCTATCGGACAAGTCTCTACATTTTAATTGAGGACGAGGTTATCCAATGACGTAAGGAATTTGGATCCAATAACATTGAATGTCAAATGTACAGAATACTTTGTCACCGATTAATTGTATAGAGTTTAACAAATTGTTTTGCACATAATCAAAATATTCTATATCTGAATTTAATATCAGAAATTTAGTTGTATATTTATAATAATTATTTGAACTGTTCAACTATATACTGAAGATTTTCCGGGCACATCATGTTCTGCTCCAAATTTTATTATCGAATGGCACGTTAAAATATGGGCATGGTTTTCTGTTCCGACGCGGCTGTGCATAAGATCCTAGACCTCGTCAGATTATTTTCCAGTGACATAAAGTAGCTAATACTTACCTCGTGGTCAAAATAGCTGTCTAAGTCTATTTTTTTAACCCATCAAGTTGTTTATCTTGGCGATATTAGTTACTTAGTATAGGTAAAGTGTAGTTCCGTACCTTAGTATCATGTTCTGTAAGGCGAGTCCGCCTCACCTGTCGGTAAGGTCGACCGCGGGCAGGCGCGTTCGAACCTTACTCCAGTACACCTGCAACAAACACCAGTACAAATAAATAAATAAATAAAAAGTATGTTTATTGCCGTGTTTATACAAACGGGTAGAAATATTTAATTATTACTACCTAGACTACGTAGTCAAGAAAATAACCAAACTCATAAAAACACCTTGTTTTAATACCTAAAATTCTAATATGACTAAGTGTATTGAAGATGGTCAAAGTACTGAAAAAGTAGTTTTATTGCCACCCTGTTGGGGACATTAGTAACTATAATTTTCAGTATCTTTCGTTTGTATGTTTTCATTTTGTTATTTAGGTTCGAGTAAAAAATTATAGCAATGAAATCTTGCTATCTGCGTTAAAATAAGCAAATTCATAAAATTCGGTTATTATTATAAACCTACTTATTCTTTTGGTTACTTCCGCGCAGTTTAACCTCAATATTTTGAAAATTGGATACCACTTAAAATAATGGAGATTTTATTGTTGCTGATTTTTGTCGGAGTTTTGGCAAAGGGGGATTCGGTAATTGTGATATTTAGGTAAATAAAATTTCTTTAACCCAAAATGTGTACTTATTTTGGAAAAGTTGTTAAAACCTAATACTTAGTCCATAATAATTATAAACTAAAGATATATTATTCTTTTTACAGCTGCCGACAAAAAAACAACAAAATATTAAACACAAAAAGCACCTTCTTTAATATTATACAATGTAGTGGTGACTATGTATATATATATATATATATATTAACAATGCTACAGTTTTACTAGGTTATAAAATTTTAAATAAAGATTCCTTGTTCATTTGGTATATTTTTTGTATCTACCATCTTTACCAGTCACATATTATCAGATACAATATTCTCTTTGTTTGTTACATTGTTATTGCAAGAAAATAAATACTTATACTAGTACTTTTGAAGCCGAGAAATAATAAAGCTCATTTTAGGAAATAATAAAAAGTGAGTGTCGTTCATAAATTTGGACTGAGACTATTTTGACGTAGACTGATTTCCCCTTCTAATATATGAGTACATTTTCTGGCTCCAAATATTCAAATAACGCCGCTCTAAATGTGGTTTCTGAGACTCGTTGACTGATGTACAGTTATTGAATGAAATTTTTTTTTTCTTAAGTAAATTTGACGTAGAATGAAGTAGCAAAAAGCTCGGTGGCACACAGTTTAAGTTATTGTCGCTATAAATTTGTTCAAACAACTTAAGATGACAGGTGTGCTGATAAAATAATATCGACGCCTTTTATTTTGGTAGTAAAACAACTTAATTTTATTCTATATGGTTGTGCAATACGCATTTTGATGCTCAAATTTAGCATTAAGATTCCTAACTACCTACGCATTGAATAAATTGGAAAAATCTTTACTAGTTATTCGTCTAAATTTTTTAAATGTTTGAATAGGAAACAACTGATTGGATATTTTTAGGCGAATTCCATGAATTTATTGTTTAAAACAAGTCTTTGATTAAAATGTTAATTAAGATAAAATTTATTCAGATGACGATAAATTAACAGGAAACTAAAGCATATTGGGTGTATCTATGGTCACAAACTGGTATTAGGAATATCATTCAATAGTGTTAATGATTTAAAAAAAAAACTTATTCTTACCTATTTTATTACTATATTAATATCCTAGAAATTTACTTTCGGTGTGATGCAATTAAGGTGATGGGCTTACAATCTACAGCTGCAATAAGGACCTGTACAAAGTTCCAAGTGTCTAAAATAGATTTTTCCCATTTTCCCTCGTATATTTGCGTATAGGCGTAATTTTATGGCATGAATCTTATATACCTTAGGTATTGCTTTGTCTAAGTGCTACACATACATAAATACTTAAGTACCTAAAAAAATCTTAGCTATAAATGGCCACAATCGCGAAAATGTATTTTTATCGTTTACTCCACTTAAGGAATAAGATTGAAAACTCCTCCCGATTTTCCCCGGTAATTTTCCCGTACATTTTTTCCGTCCCAATAAAAGCAATAAAATATTTACGGGGCTCAGATGAATCCAAGAGTGGATTTGTGAGGGACGTTTTGCCGAATTAATTCATTTTCATGGGAAATGGATGTTAATATTCTATGTGCGTTCTCGTTTCGAATGTTTTGCTTACAGTACAAAACGTTTATCGTATCTATAGGTCTGTATATCAACAAAGAATAAAACAAAAATGCCTACAAAGATAGGGTTTCTCATGCCAGCGTACTTAGGTAGTTTTAAAATACATAATCCGACCAGAACCTGCATCCGGCAAGAAGACATTAATATGCAAAAGCCGTGGCCGTGTACATAGGGGCTTGATGCAAAAAGGTGCAACGGCCTCAGATGCTTCTAAGAAACGCAGTGTGCAGTATCAGAGATCTCGGACAGTCGTTTGCGGCGAACCGGCGGATGCACGCCGCACTGATAGAGCGATATGCCAAGACATTTCTGTATAAAGATACTTCATACTATCCGCCATCATGTAATATGCCATATTGATTTCAGGCGTAATTTATATTTTATGTTTACGGCATCAACCGTAGCGTACTATTATATATTCTGTGCCGTAGCGTCAAGCAACAATGATCATTTAAACTGCGAGATCACCATCAGTTCTTTTACTTGCGCAACATAAAACTAAAAAATATTGTTGCCGCATCATTCCTTAACTAATTTTAAGATAGCACTGTAATTTTCTTAACTTTGAAATAAGATATTGACATGATATTTACATTCCTAATCTAAAGAAAGACTGCTTATATTATGACGTAAAATAAGAGAGCATGCTCTATGCTCAGTTTTTATTTTAAGCGTCTTACATCAGATAGGAATGTCAAAGCCATGTGTTTATTTATTTGTTATCCTGTTCTTAGGTATGTCAAAGTAGAGAAAATGACAGCGCTATCTTAAAATTATTTAAGGAATATTGCCGTCAGAATCAAGAGCAATAACTGCAAAACAAATGGATCCTGCATCGGGACTCGCTTTATTGGAATCGACGATGCCGAAGCGGATAATGTGAAAGCGTATTTTACGCGTACCCTTGCTGCAACTGCAAGACTGCACCACTGCGACCGGTTGCACTTGGAACCAGTCATGGTGAGATAGCTTGGATGTGTGTAATTACTGAAATGACTTCTCGGCCGTGCCCAGGAAAATTACACAGATAAATAATCGCACAAATTGTTCAGACACTGATGTATCTTGCTTGAGCATTATTTTAAAGCGTAAGCTTGAATGTGAAAGTGTATGTAAAGAGATGTAAGTATAAGTATCTAGTTGGTAACTTGGTAAGTTGAAACGTGTAAACGGTACCTACTGCTAGTGGGCTTTCAAGTTGACGTTCAAGTTGTCTCTCATACTAAATGTACCAACTTGAAAGCTAACTTACCAACTTACCAACTGTACTTACCACTGCCCAGATGTAAACCTGCCCTTACAAACTTTAAGGCCCGTATTTATAATCAGCTCTCAAGAGTGACAGTGAGTTTGAGTTCGTATCAAAAATATCATTTCAGTACAAAACGGTCTGTCAAATTCATTCTTAATATTGCTCTCAATCTTGTGATTGCTTTATAAATACGAGCCTAAGTATGACAACCATTTGTGCCTACTTCGAAGACATAATAACTGTTGGTTGGATAAAGAGAAACAGTACAAAAATTAAAAGAACATGTTAAAAATTGCCAGGAAAAGAATTTTTGATAACATTCGAGATACTCGTAAACTCACGAAATGTATGATGATGTTTTAACAAACCCAATTTAGAGGTCACAACAGGTTTCAACTTAAAGTTTCACTGAATTTTTGAAGTGCCTAAGCTTTTAGTACCTACTTAAACATGCTTTTATTAAAGGTGTTTTGAAAATTTTGTTTTTTTTTTTTTCTAAAAATGGGTATGTTTTGCAAAATAGTTCACAATTTACTTTTGATGCCTGCATTGACAGAGGCCTACACAAACTAATTGGAGGTTTTTTTTTATTATTATTCAAGATAAGTAGTGAACTCTAAATAAATAGTTACATTGACAGAGGCCTACACAAACTAAGTATAGAAGGTATTTTTTTATTATTATTCAAGATAAGTAGTGAACTCTAACTAAATAGTAAGAATTGTACAAAATAGTACGTTTAATTCACAAACTAGATAACAAATAGGTACTTAGTTATATTGAATAAACTAATAATTTTTTTAAGGTATCCTAAGTAGGATCATGCAATTAACCACTACATTATAATATTATGATACATAACACAGGGTCTTTACGAATAATAAAACCATGAAGTAAAGACCATTATTACCTTAACATATTATGCTTATTTCCTTGAAATGCTCACGGCGAAATATAATACCATGCCTTCGTTATCTTGTGTGTAGGTAGGTATATATTGTGCTATAATATATGCGCTTGTACATTATATGGTTAGGAGTCACGTTTATGCACTTCATGTCATATATAGAGGAGATAAATGCATCTTTTTGTCATACCTTTATTGCGATTCGTGTTTTAAAGAATAATTATCTCTGCGTAGGTAGCTATTTACACTTTGCTTCAAGGTTATTATGTATTTTAACGTACAAAATAGATTAATACATATAAGTATAAATTGCGCATTTGAATACTCCGGAGTAAATTTTCGCTTATAAAATTATTTTTTGCGTTGGTTATTTTCTTATCAATGATAATGAAACTACAGAATCATGTACGTATACTTACTTACTTTAATTTGATTTCCAAAAACAGTCTAAGTAGTTTATTAAGGCAATATCTTCTAATTCCACATAATATTTCATCTCACGTAACTTCGGCAGAGACAAAAATAAACCATAACACACGGGAGGGGCGACCAATGATTCAATACTACCGGCATATGTCCCTGACTTATGCGGACTTATATTAAACCGACTTATTTGGACAAAACGTAATATAGAGGGAGATCTTGCCTCCCAAATAGAGACCTTTATGTCTGTTTTGGGTTAGAGTCTGTGCGAAAAGAGAACAGGCATAGAATTGGAGGGCGCACATTTGTATTAATTAACCCACGGCTGGTTGCGTGGGGTTTAATGCCTACGTCTTTGACCTAAAACCTCCGAAATTTAATGTAGAGGGTTACTGTTAAAGACCTAGGCATAATCCTCACATGACCAAGCGACAGTTAATTAAATACAAATGCGCGCCCTCAAATTCCATGCCTGTTCTCTTTTCGCACAGACTATACTTACCTATGCTTGCTTATTATTGTCAGCTGTCTTGGTTTCAAGACGCCAAAGTTTTGTTTTTACATATTTTATTTTGATCTTAGAAAGATCAACTTCTAGTTAGTCAAATCTACTTAACTGGGTTACTATAAATAGACTATGATTCTATCATATGTAGTCCTTGATACATAACATAATAAGTATACCCAGTTACTTAGTTGGTCTTTAGTCTGAGCAATAAATAGAGAGGTTTACTGAACATACAGACAATATTTTTATAATTTTATAATGTTTGTTACTTAATTATTAAGTAATTATTATGCAGGTGGATGAACTTGCAGCTGCATGCAATTTATTAAAATTATTACGTAGTTAATTAATTTTATTAATTCACACAATGTGGTAATTATAAATATTTTGTTTGTTATGTAAAATAATTTAAAAAAATTAAAAGCTTGACTTTGCTTTAAAGTGCCTGTTTAATATTCCAAATCGAAAAGTAGTTAGTTTCAAAGAAAATACATCTAAATACCTATAAATTAAGCACCAAGGAAAATTTGATACTTACCGTAAATACCTAGGTACATCTTCTTTTCGTATATTTTAAGAACTATAAAAATATGGTGTCTTGATATCAATCAAGGAGTTTTGAAAGACGACTTGAACATCCGTAGTACATGAATGTTTTCTCCTACCTATATAAGTACCTACCTATAATGTCTACCTCCAAATGAAGCTATTCGGAAGCCACCGTCCTCCAATACGAATGGTTCGTGGAAGGACCGTATGCGGCACACGTCTTCCCGAAACAATGACGGAACGGCAACGTGCTGGCCCTACGACCGGAATTTTGATACTCATCATAATCTGTAGCTTCAGAAGTGTAAAGCCTAGAGTAGTAGAGGCCCAGGCTCTCATAGTAAGTCAAAATCACTATTTTATTTTGATATTACTCGTAAGTATAAAATAGAGAGATCAATTTTGACGAGTCGGGAAAGGTAACTCAGGCAGAAGTTAGCAGGGAGATAGAACTTTGTTAAATAAATACATATGTTATGTTATGTTGAATAACAATACCTATAATAGGTATAACTACAAAGAAAATGAAAATGTAATGAAGAAAGAAAATGTATCACAGATTTCTTATGAGAGATGATTTCTTATAATTTAGCAGCTGTCTATACGACCTCTACCTAGGTCCCAAAAGCATCTACAAGAAACTAAATTTTTCACCACGCTCATGAATATGTAAATTGTATGCTTGAGTCTGTATTCAGTTTACAGCTGTTTATGAAAACCTCGTTGTTTTTTACATCTGGGCTGAAAATTATTTTTGCCGCGCTCCTAATTCTGGTACATTTGCGATGAGCTTAACAAGAGCGGGCGAGCGGCGCGCTTTTCATCTCTGAAGCGCAACATTTACATTTTCGTCTCATTTATTTGCTATTTCGAGCCAAGTCGGTCTTTCCCCCTCTCCCCTCTTACCCCTACCTCGCCCTCACTCGAATGAATAAGTCTTAGAGTGCGTCAGACGCGAGAGTAAAACGAAATTGGGAAGGAACGCTCTATAAAGTCTAATTAAGTTTGAAGTGAATGCACAAATGTAAGGAAATATAAAAAGGAACGTAAGAAAGGAAATTTACTTTGCGGCTACCCCTGTTTAAATTTAATGCAGGTTCTGCGTTTCTTTTAGGTGTTTCCGTGCAATGCTTTCACAAAGAAAGCTTACATCCACAGGATGGAAGTAAGTAGCTTTTAAATAAATATAAATCTTGTCAAAGCTGATTGTAAATCAAAACTGACAAAACAATCAGTAAAAGAGGAAACGAGACGGCGCATGACCGGAATCTAATCGCGTAATTCCGGCTTTTATTAAGATATTTACGTTGAAAAGGCCGGGTGTTGTTATTCAGGGGCCGTTTCGTATAAAAATAACGCGTCCCTTGGTATGGCCTTTTGTTTTGGGTCGGTGGGGGCAGGGACAGGTCCGGCATAGAATTTACCAACTCCTTCTTCCCGCCGCCACCCCTTCTTGACATTCGTGGCTGGACGGGGACAGGATGCACCCGGGCTTCGTGATTGAATTATCAATTTTTTGAAACCATACATCTCAATTTTAAAAGGGTAGGGTATTTCCGTAGGCACATAAAATACTGCCGCTAGAAAATATTACAAAATCTTTAAAAAAAATTATACGCCTGTGGTTGTGAGCTCAATTTTGTAATACCTACTACCAACCACGATATACAATTTATTTGATTGAAACCTATTTTTAAACCACAAGCCAAAATATTTTACTGCAAGATACGAGTAGGTAAAAGTTCTAATAACTCATTTTCTAACATTCTTAAAATTATGAATCCCCATCTAAATACCGGTTACGTCATACCCAATTCCTCATCCAATTTGGGATTCTACAAATAACTCCAATATCTGGAGGGTTACCTATATTGTGCGTTGCGTCTTCAGATTTCCGTGATAGAAAACCGAACGGGCCCTTACGGCTGCCGAATATAAATGGCCTTCTTATATTTTTCCGGGACATTGCCATTCATGGAGTTTGTGGGCCTTGACTGACGACTTTTTTTCTAACATACCTACCTTACATAGTATACCTACCTACTGATGGTACAGATAATTTGGCTTTGCTTTGAGTAAAAATAACTTTGGGTACGATTTATTCATTGTTTTATTTTGGACAAATATTCTTGACATGTTTCAGTACGTCCAAAGGCTAAAACGTCAAAGTTATTTGAGTAAAATAAGTGAGGGAGAATAATTATGACTAAAATTTAATTAACAATCTTCTTGTGCTGGTTTAACTAATTTATGACAACCACTGTCACCAAAAAACTCAGAAAAAAAAAACCAGAAAATTAAACAACATAATTATAATATCGGATTAAGGGTCTGTCTGGTTGCAATATAGCTGTTATATATCGATTCAAAAAAGGAACAGAACAAAACCGCTCTTTGATGTTTGCATTGAATTTGTGAGATCTGGTTATTAGACAGAGGCCGGAAACAGCTGCTCTCCTGTGTATGAAATGGTAATATTTATAAACATGTAGCAAATCTACTATTTTATAATTATAGTATGTTGTATTTAACAAGGAGAATATTAGTCCGTTCATCAAAAATGTAGGTACATTTTGTATTATTTCAAGTAGGTAAATATAATAGGCAATGAGTAAAATAAAAGTTATGTGCCTCATCTAATATTATAAAAGCAAATGCATGGCACATATTCATTTACAAATATAGTGGGATATGAAATGGTTATCTATAAAACACTGAAAATGAAAAATAAAGCGCATACTAGTAACTTAGCCACTTTTCCACCTCCGAAGGCATTTAGGTTATTTAGGTTACCTACTAGATTTAGTAAAATATTCCGCCTCGTTAAGCTCAACTATTTGAAACATTATTGCAAGTAAAATGTATAGTAATTATATTCAAAGTATACGCGGCTTCAAACAAACGTAACTTCGTAATACAATGGTAAGATTTGTTTTGGTTCATGAAACACAAATACGATTCTCCAATAACAACTCCCCTTCGAAAATTTCGACAATTTAAAAACCATTTCATTTCGCAACGAGTATACTTTGATGAGCTTATTTTACAGCGATATTAAAATAAAGTATACAATTTAATATTGCACTGGGCAGTTGTTTTTGGAAAATACGAAAAGTATAAAATAATAAAATAAAATTCGAGTACCCTTCTAATATACGTTTGAATGCCTACCCCTCACTGAGGGTGTTCTAAAACCCCTCAGTGTTCATCTCTTTTGTAATTATAATACAAGGAAATGCAAATTTCTGCGTAAATATGCCAAACGTTAGCTGATGCTAAAATCTTGTAATAAGAACCCCCTCTATATTCATAAGTACATGCAGATGAAAATTTATGTTTGTTTATGTGGGGCTACTGTAATAGACTTAAGATTATTGTAAAACAGTATAAATAAATACATACTTACATACATACATGTAGGTATGTACCTATCTACCTATATATTGTAAGGCCTAGATCTAAATGAGACACTGTTGTTAGGTTGGTTAGTTTGATATGTCCCTTCAATTCGCGGTCTTATCTGGAATTGGTAAATACAGAATTCCTGAAGTGAGCAAGAATAAAATTTTATTCCAATGTGCGTTATTTATGAATTTTCCAAGTTATTTAAACAATAATTTGTGTCTTAATTAAAATTGAATTAAAAGTATTTACTAGCGCTAAAGATTGAATGAAGGTTTTAGTAATTCATGTAAGTCAATTTATTTCATAAGGTCGCTTTTCATATAGCTGACGCAAAGTAGACCCTACGGCCAAAACCAGTTTCCCGGTAAGAGGCCCGTTGCAACCAAGTTATTAACATTTGTATGTAAATCAGCCATTTTCTAAAGAAACCCGAGCCAGCTCGGCCTTTATCATCTCGTTAAAGACGAGATAAGGCTGGATATATTTTTTTCTCCTTTTTTCATTAAAACCTCTCAGTTTTGTCGTGAAATTTGCCGCGTCACGAGAATCCCTTTTTTACACAAACAACCACTTCATTTAGCCGGCATTCCTTTAATTAAAAATTCTGGTTGAAATGCTTACTCAGTTAATTTTAGGTCTTACGATCTTGTATTTGCAGAAATATTTTTATTTCCTCCTTGTAGAGTGCGATCGATAAAAAATTTAGTTTATTTCTACATTACTCGAGGCATTTAAATACTTGTTCCTCTATAGGCAATGTTTGCTTACTCACAAACGCCGAGTGGTCGCAAAAACGTTTCGAATAACAATGAGTGACAGCGAGGCAAGTATAAATTAACGGAGGAAAAAAAGGGGTAACAAGAGGCTGTTGCGTAACTCAGAACAAAGGGTGAAAGCGGTATGAATATGAATGACTTGCTTTCGTGAAATTGGAACTTTGTTGACCATTTGGACCTCTGAAAAAAAAAAGCTCTTTGTGACTGACCGGTGACCGGACATAGCAAATAAAATTCGAAACACACTCGTAATCCCTAAAATCAAATAAAGTCTGTAAAATGTAGGTATTTAAGGAAACGATACCAAACAGGTGTAATTCTCGTACCGATATTAAAATTTGGGAGGGTCAACAACATATTTTGAAGATTATTTTAATTCTGTTTATATTATTTGAGGACATAAACTTTGTGTTTTACAACTGTGGCAATGTTTTCACTTGGTATTGCAAGACCGGTCTTTCCACAGCGTTTTGAAGTCACTAAATTCGACTCGATTTGTGTCCTTATCTGGAATCCGTAAAAACAGTCCTGGAAAAGTGCTGACGGTGGAAATTGCAAGGATTTTCTTAGTAGAAAGAGGTCCAAGGTCTATTCCCAAATCGTCCGAGATCTAAATTTATTTATACAATTTTATTACGTCTATCAAGGTGATGAGAATAACTGTATGGGATCTTTAGATAAAGGTTAATCATAGATATTTAAGCCAAATATATTTTATCAAAGATTTTCTTAAGTTGACCCACAGCATAACGTTAAACCTACTTTTTATATTATAAAATCGTCATGATTCCCCGAAAATGTACAAAGTCTATTCCCAAATGCTACATTTTCATAATTTCCGAGTTGCGTAACGCTTGAGAATATTCCTCAGTTCGCCGGGTAGGTAATTTTCCCGGGCCCGTCGAGTTTACTCAATTGTTTCGGGCGCGGGTATTTATTAAATTACCCCGGGAAAGGCGTAACTTCAGACCGCAGACTAAGCCCGCTCACTCCTCTTAATAGAGGTCTAGCTTAATACTGCGAATGTCTCTGCCGGATTATCTTGATCAAATTAAATGTTATACCTATGAGCTATGGATTTTTATATTTTAGTGACTCAAAGAATAGGTAGACTGAATTTCATAAATACATTTCTATTAAATTCTAGTGTTTGGAGCTATGCAATAAAACGAACAAAAACCGTTGTATCCAAAATAGAAATCCAGAGCACATTGACGTAAACAAGCCGCACATGAGTGAGTTTGTAATCGCAACGGAACGTTCACCGCAGCCGCAGCTCCCAACTCGTCCGGAAACGTTATCTTGGCTGAACTAAACAACTCACTCTCAGCCAAATGACGTCACTAAACCCTCCCAAATGAACCCCAACAGCCATCCCAAACATAACCGTGAAAGCTACGGCATAAAGAATAAAATCCCTTGCGACAAGTGAGGGACATAAGGATCACTACAGATCCGACCCAAACAGTAAAACTCCCAGCTAACCAGTTACCGCAGAACTGAAACTATGCAAATAACTTTTACTATACGACCTTACAGAATTAGTTAATCTCCATATTGACATATAAATTCAGCCACAATCCAGCGCAAAAGTTTTCAACTTAATTCTTGGATATTACGAGACAGAAGATTGTCAGTTATGGTTGTGGAGACTGAATGTGCTGAATCGCTGAGCGGCTAAAGTGCTCGTAAATCTTGCAAGTTCTGCGCTGGATGAAAATACGCGACACGACCGGGCTCCGTAAAGAACTCAATGCCAATGCTCTCACTTCTATTAAAAACTTCCTAAGTAATCCTATCCAAAATAAACCATATTAAAACGTGCACTTTCGATTTAAACTCTACAGGTATCAAAATAAGGAATGAATTCGATTGTGGTGTGTCAAGTCGTGCCCAAATCGAATATCCAAACAAGTTCGTTTGAATTACGAATCTTTTATAAATACACGTGGCAACCATGTTGGAGAGCGCGCCAATCAGAACGCTTCCCGCGCAACAGAAAAATATGGCGGATACCTTTTGGACATTATCATTCCCTATTATTATATCGGAGAGAATGGTCGATCGACTGGTTTGGAACAAAATTGGATGCTTATTACTACAGCTTGGGGCAAAATTTGGGCTCATTATTTTAATAACAAATAAGATGATAAATGAGTCCACTAACTTGTAGTTAAGTTGGAGATTACCTATATTTTACAGTTTTACACCCATGAGAATGAAGGTGACTGTTTGTTTTGGAGAAATATAGACTAGAAGATTCATTATAAAATATTATCTCTACATCAAGTGCAATTAAACTTTAATTGTTACAAGAAAAATGATTCATTTCCTCAAAAAAAGAGCGACATAAATAGAGTTTAAATGAATTATGATGGAGGCAAAAAGAACTGGCGTGCACTTAGCAAACGTAGAATTGAAACGAGCAATTTAGATTGCGTCTTAATTGCCAACTTACACTACCTAATTACAAGATAACAAGCCATCCATTTACGTTCAAGTGCGCTGATAAAGTGTGTGTCTGAAATATGGGAACAGATGTTGGGGTGAACGACCCTTGAGCCGGTGTTGTGTGTATGTGTGTCCTCCAACGAACACTGCACTGGCTATATGCTCCATGTGAATGTCTCGGAATTTAATCGTTCGATTTTCAAATTCTACGTTCGTTTAGTTGGAATATTTCAATCATAGAGATGAAACGCATTGATCAGACGACTTTATAGCCGCTAGACCAGAGACCAGAGTAAGCTTTTAATAGCACAGCTTTTATTAAGTGGTAATCAGCTGACTTAGCTTATAAAATCTACTAGCAACATTCAGTGGTGTCGATTTACTTATTCAATGCACCTACGCACTACGGTAGTGGATATAAATATAAACTCTTAATTATATGACAGTGTTGACTACGAAATACTGAATTTACAACTCTACTTTCAAGACACTACCGGTCGCTAGTCTTTTAAATTTTACCCACGATGTTAGTTTTAAATGATGTTGTATCGTTTCGACTTCGAACTTATGAAATTGGATAGAACATGTTAATTAGCTTCTATGTTGAAATGATTGTGTAAATTGAACAGCGGGAGGCGAATCAATGGAACTCTATCATTTAAGCATTTTAAAAAGTCACATCTTATTGAATAATAAAGCTATTTATGCCAATTATTTTGAAGTAAGAGGTTATGGCAGTCTTCATTAGAATCTTTAATGTTTGATCTTCGTTCCAGTTTATATTATTAATTTTGAAATAATAGGGTTTCTTTACAAGCAAGCAAAAATTATAAACAATTAATTTTTGTAGCGTTATATTTTTTTATAACCAACTACTTAATTATTTAACACACTTACATAAGAATATTTCAAAGATAAGTCTGCAAAACTTGCGTTACTGTGCTTGAAAATTTTCTTGGCAATTACTACTAAGAAAAAGGTCTTCCATCAAAACTGTACACAATAATTCCCAGAGGAGCGAGATAAAAGCTATTCTTTGTTCCACCAGAGGTATAATTCCGTGGCGATGATAACTAGGTACCAGGAGGGCAGACGAAGGTAGGTGATTTAAGAAAATTACATTATAAAAAGAAAAAAAAGGAGGGCTGGAGGGCTAGGGCGGCGGCTCAAAGACATTATTATAAAATGTACCAATTTAAATTCAAACATAAAGTTGGGCTGCCGTATTGAGTCGCTCCGGTCTTTATTTATTGATATTCAACACGTATATGAAATTATGTTCCGGCGAGTTTATTAAGGGATCTACGACTGATGAGGAAATTAGTGAAGATTTTACCAAAATCTTTACCAATTTTCTCATCGGTCTCATCATTATAAAAATACCTACACACCACAGAAAATCAACCAGACAACTAAATGTCTTGATGTATTTTTTTGGTCAAATGTTGTCTGAAAATATATTTATTATTGTATGAAAATAAGAGAAACAGAAAGTATAAATGGGGTAAAAAAATTAAGAAAGAATAGTAAAAATTGAAGCTAGCTCTCAATACATTAGCCCGTAATCTGCTTTCCCTAAAGAAAACTCACACGTCCGTAACTAGCTTTAACAGTTTTACTGCCAGCATTTTCTGGAATTGGAAAAGCAGACACGGGTCGGATCCAGCAAGGGAACTTGTCCAATAAAAACTTCCTTTGTTACCCGATGCTATCGGTAGAGGACTCTTTCATTCAACTCCCAGGTTCGGTTCCCGGGCAGGGAATGACTTTCGGAGTCGTAGGGTTAAATGGCGTTTTAGTTATAGGGCGATGCGAAAGGTTCGAATTTCGTAGTGCCGTGGAATATATGCACAATAAAAGCAATGAATATTATAATATTAAAACACAGGATTTTATTATCATTCCGGTGCCTAATGAATAATAACAAGACCTCTTTAAATTTAAAAAAATATTTATTTCTTATTCCTTACAAAAAATAAATCTTCATTGTCATGCTCATATTGCTCATGTTTATTGATAAACATAACATCGAAGATTTATTTTTTGGTAGTCAGTTTTAGACCAAATATCCTGATAGTAAATTAGATTATTTTCAATCAAGTTACACCTTATTTTATAATTAAGGATAAAAGTTTCTTCGTCTCAAAACTTTCACCCTGTAGATTCCTTTAGGTACCGTTAAGAAACTTTTATAAAAGAAAGTCGACGGTGAACATTCGTGAAGAAAGGAGACGAGGGATTTGCCTTATCAATTTTTAGAAAGTTATTAAAACATTTTAAATTAACTCTCAGATAAGAATTTATTGCCACCCAGATGCAGACATTTCCTGATCACACGACAGTGCCACTGAACTTTTAAATACAAATAAAACTTATCTGTCATCAAAATTTTTCAGCAAACGTTCATTATCTTCAAAGATTTTCCGAGATATCAAATCCATCGTGAATAACATGTTTACTGTGACATTTAAAAGAAATAAAATTTCGTCTCTGTGGTTAACATGTCAGAGAGCGATCATAATTTAAATAAAGAATTCAAATTAGAAAAGATATCATGCAGGTAGGTGAAAATTCTTGTCGCCCGAGAGGCGCAATTACAAAATATCCTGGCGGGATCCAATTAAAACATTCATCCGCAAAATTCCCGGGGCAAAGTTCCCAGATTCCTCGCCCCCCACCGCGGTGCGTCCCCGGGGGTTGAATTGCTAGAGTCACATTCCTCGAATGTCTGCGACTTGCGAATATTTCCTTTTCTCGCGGAGAATGGGAGCTGACGCCAGCTCAGCGGGTTTAATGGTACGCGACTCGGTCTAGCTAAGGATAGAATGGAGTTAGTATTTTGAGATCAGACTTGCTTGTGGTGGCTGGATGGAGTACAATGTTTCTTTGACTTGAATCAGATTTGTGCGAGCTTTACAGACAAACAAATGCTGTATTATTTTTTACGATGTTGTCTTTACTTCCCCTTTTAACGTAAACAACTTTAAGTAACTACGTTTTCTGTAATACATCTTAATAACAGGAAAGGGAACTTTCCTAGTAATCCACGTCGCGTACCGGTTGGCACGCACCGATATTTATAAATAATAACATAAAACAATATCGGTACATAAAGCTCGCAGTGAGAATAAATGGATTACTTGTGTCCACCGCACGCCATCTCGCGGGGGGTTCGCGAAACTATATGAGTTATTGTTATTGCGTAGATACCCCGCTCCTGAACATGTTTTCACTTACCACCCCTCTTGTAAGAAACGTCGTAAAAATCTGGCCGGAATACACTTATTAAATTGATTGTGTTTTCAAACATTTACGCCGGAATGGGTTTTGCGTAAAGCTGTGCGAATACGACTTCTTTGGGGTTTTCTGCCTCGAGCGCTAATTTCACTTTATAGGTGTACTTGAGCGAAACAATTTCACCGTTTTTATCTTTAAGAGTTTTAAATGTGTTTCTGCATTTTGATTTAGCCAGAAGATTGCCTACTATTGGTAGGGTTGGTGATTTGAGTTGTTCAAATTATACCGGGAGTAAAAAAAATTGCTGACCAAACTTTTAGGGTATGAACCTACCGATAAATCTGAACATTTTTGCCCAACGAACACAGTTCTAATTTTAAAAATAGAATTGGCTCTCCCATACAAAATGACTCAAGCCGTTGACACAATTTTTATGGGAAGGTTAAAATTTTTCGTTTTTCTATTCATGTCACAAGAGGAAAGTTATTCAGCTTCGTGGGCAGATTCACATCCTTCAGGGTACATAGTAATGCTTTCGTTACACGTTTTATATTCTGTGCAGAGCACTAGTGATGAAAACAATAGACTTGTACTGTAATGAATGAGTACTTAGCTATGTCCAAGAACAGTGCACCAAGCAAGCCTCCGGTCTCCGGCCAGCTTACCTATTAGCAGTAACGAGGCAGTAAAGTCGTTCGTTAGTGGCCGCTCACCGACTCACTCACTCACTCACTGGTCGGACGCATAACTCACTCCAAAGCGGCGGACACCCGCGTAGGCCTACTACTGGATACTGGGAAACGAAGGGAAAAAAATAAAAGATTTTACTTTGGGGTTTTGATGAATTAATTGCAACTTCTGAAAATGATGAAACTAGTGCACAAAAATTATAACAAAAATATGAAATAATCAACTATTCTTATTTATAACCAAAATTAAACTTGTAAGATTAAATTGAATGAACTATTAATTTTGTGTTTTTTTTTCTTTATGTCAAAACAGTGTCTGCGGCTATTTATTTTAAATGGAAGGACAAGATTTCTTGATTCATTGTTCAAATTCATGGATAGTCTAGTCAGCTATTTTTTTTCACCCATGAATAATTCTTTCAATGCCTAAGTAATAAATATTATGTTTTATATTATAATAATGTAGTGGATTGTTCTACTCCTTTGTCATCTATCAGATCACACTTTAAGCTGTCAAAATTTTATCGTATCTAGCACCTACGTTAATATGATAAAATATCTACGACATAAACTAGGTATTTAAATTTTCTCTAGGTTCAATATGTCGTCAAATTCTACAACGTGTAACAGAAAGGGTATATGCATCGAGAGAAGTGTGAATCTACCCATGAAACTGAACAACTTTCCCTAAGGAACATTAGGTCGAAATACGAAAAAAAAAATTTGACTTCCCATACTAATTACGCTATCAGCTGACACATTTTGTATGAAAGGTCAATTTTTTTTTTTCTTTTTTCGACCTATGTTCCTTAGGGAAAGTTGTTAAGTTTCAAGTTCTTTATTCACTTAGATTTACCTCGATACTTATGTCACTTATTTACTGTAGTTTTATTACTAACCGCCACACATTTAATTTTATTTTTCAATACAGAATAACCCACCCTAAAATTAAGACACAAAATTATAATATATATAGGTATCCACAAGTTTTACTACTTTTAAAATACCGCATACTGGCCGGTTTAATTTGAGGTCATTAAGACCATACGAACTTGGTATAACGAAGCCTGCGCCTGCGCTCCCCTTTAAATATGTCAAGCCGCAGACCACACAGAGTGAAGATTCCGACCGGTTTCCAGCCTTTTACAATTTAATTAAGTTTTAAATACTGTACCTATTCTACTTTATCTACTTGACATAAAAAGATAAACCTCTCAAAGAATTAACATAAAACAACTTTATCTTAATCGGACTTTTGCATTTTGTATATGTCGTTTAGTATATGTGCATACATTATTTTTTTCTGTAACTATAAGCATGTCATATAATTGAGTCTACAATACAATTTATATCTACTACTATTATACCTACCACCTATAAAATAGCAGCCTATGCAATCAGCGACAAATGTGCATGAAGATTATTCAGAAGGATATAGTTACAATCCGTTCTCTGGATTAATCCTGACATCCCGAGTCGACTTATATAATTTACATAGACTTTTTGTTTTGAACCTGTATATATGTGATATACCTAAAGATAGGTACTTATATACCTAATAGTAAAGCTGTCACATAGACAATCAACAAACAGCGCTCCAACTCTACCACTCAATATTGGCTTCGCAGAAGTAAACAAATCGTAAAACTGCGCTCAAAAGTCCTTGTCAGACAATATAATTATTGATCTGTTTACACACACATATAAATCATAGCAAACTAGCTCTATATACCTAGTTACCTTCCACCGCCATTTCGACTTCACGACCGCAGAACTATTGGCACGGCGCCGGGGCTCGCACATTCGCGCACCGTATGTGCGTATGTCTAAATTAATATGCACCAGACTAATAAACATGTCTAAATGATAATATTTCAGCAAATTCTAGTAGACAACGACACAACACTACTTTCTAGAGTAAAATCTGAAGGCAAACTGGCCATGCATGCACACTGCGCTTTCTCTTTGCTAGCAAAAAAAAACTAATTTGAATTTTTATAGAAAATTGGGTCACTTGCCTTTCGAGGAAGCGTCTGCGCAACTTTATAGCCATTTGTCTTTGTTAGAACTGAGAATTCGAATGACAAATGCCAGTTTTTGTTGAAATTTTGATAATGTAAAGGAAATTTTTTTTGCTTGAAGAAGGCTAGCAGCAGATGGATGATGGAATGTTACTAGCACTAGCAAGTATGTCAATGACATAATTCTGTGGTCAAAAGTTCTTTACTACGTTAGTATTTAAAAAAATCTTTATAGATTATTGCTGATTCCCAAATAAAACTATTTATTAAATTAATAAGAGAAAAAAAATGTTTTGTAATACCAGCTAAAGTAGGTACCTACATTGTATGATATACCTACTATCAATTAAATACAATTAAAACTCTTAAATAGCTCAAGTTAACGATTTAAATATAACTTTATAAACCAACAAAATGGTCTTAGCGCCATCTATCGTTAAAACCGTGAACTTTTACAGTCCCGAGATGGTTGTGGAAGCTCTACAAAAGCTCGGTTACTTCGTAGCGCGCTCGCCCTTGACTTCCTATTTCTACTCTACATTCAGACATAAACAAACATTCGAATCGAAAATTATTTTTATGAACGAAATGAAATTAAAATGGTTTGTTTGACACTTTTAGTAGATAAGTAAGCACGTAGAATGTAGAGACTACCTACAACTAAAAAATAAATCTGACCACATTATGTATACGATTGTGTATCAATTAAAAACTATGATAATATTTATACACGTAGCAACAATCATTAAGTACATAAAAAAATCTATGTTTATTATCTTTTTCAACCATAATTTCAAGGTCAAAGTTAGTACCTTTAGGTTTCTACCTCTACAAATTGTAGCGCCATCTATCTGAAACAGCTAAAAGTTTTTTGACATCAATGTACCTACGCTCTGCTCTGAGTGTGGGATCGTAAACCTTTTTTTATGTTAAATTTTATTATACTTTTGTCCTGTATCAAAATTAAAACTAGCCTTGTGAAATTGTGAATATTATAAAAATTCTTTGAGTTAATGATAATTATGAAAATTTACTAAAATAAAAAGTAACAAACAATTTAATAAAATAAATCAATAAAAATGAAGTCCTAATTGTTGTAAGTATGTATTATAGTAAAATTAAAAATTTTGATTCCAATATTTTTAATTTTAATATAATACTTAACTTAATTTTTTTTATAATACTTAGAACTTTTTTTTTTGTACAAATAATTGGTTTTTTTTATTATTATTATTTATTTAATTCTTTATACGGCAGTAAAAAAAATTGATCTAAATAAATATTACAGTTAAAAAGAAAAAATATACATTAACTGTAAAATAAACTAAAACTACCTATAATCAAAGTAATTCAATAAAATGTTTGGAATATCTGACTAAAGCTACAATCGCCGAATATTATTAAAACGCACACATCCACATTTACATGTGTGCCAAAGAATTCGAGTTGCTTCCGTGCCGTCCGTCCTTGCGCCGCCATGTTTGTTTATTCCCCGTCTCTTTCCACCAACGGCCAATAAGCGGATGACTTGAGAAAAAATATGTAGCGCCGTCTCTTTTCCACTAATGCGTGATCCGAATGGTTGGGCTTCTGCTGATCTCAGCAGGCGACCATGCGTTCGGATTTGAGATGGGGCATGAAAAATTCAAAAGAAATATGGTGGGACAGCGCATTGGTAGGATAAAACTGGCTGAGCAAGTCGAGATCTTTCCGTATTCAATGATGGCCGACCGTTTTTACTGGGAATGGTGATAATTTAGACTGAGAGCTCTGCTTACCTGGTGAGGCTACGTTTTGCGGAATATTTAAACGGGTCCTTCTTGATTCATACCATCTTGATGAGATCTGTAATAAATAAAAATAAGTGCATTAAGTTTTTGATTAGTATCTATATATAGTAGGTAGGTACCTAAATATTTGTGACACTTGTTTTGTACAAAATGCGAACAGATATTAAAAATAAAATATGAAGTAATTATATTTAGGTTAAGTAGTAAGGCAACAATAACATCACCATAACTCAGATAGCACTTAAGATAAAAGTGATCAAGTAGCTCTAATTAATTGGGCAGTAAAACACTAAACATGGCCAAGTGCTAGAGTCAATAGGATAAATAACTAAAGTGTTTAGCACATGGCCAGATAAGCTCATAACTATGTAAATTCTTTCCCATAAAAGGAGGTATAAACAGTATCATAAAGCATTCTTAAGTTATGAACCTGCCTTAAGAGGCGCGTCGCTAACGCTTACTTGTTGGTTAGCTTTACTTAGGCCAAGCGTCCAATCGTAAATATACCCAGTACTACAGCGCACTTACCCAGGTTATTTACAACCACATACCTCGGAGATAATCTTTACTAAGTGCACTTTTTACGGGCCGACTCCAGACCTCACTGTACCTTTATGGTAAGTTAAGCAAATATTAATGGCGGCAAATTTATGGTTGTACTTTAAAACGGCCGATTGCGCGAGCGTCGAGTGATCTTGTATCTTTAAGTTGCAGGATAGCTTGGAAATGGGCTCTTCTGAATGCCACCTGCTATTCTCAATTTAAAATACTCCTTCATTTCTTAAAATAGAAAACCAGGAAAATTAAAAAGGCCAATATGAAAGCAACGTTAGTTCTTTTTTTTAGGAAATGTAAAAAATTACGGACAATGCGAAAACATCAAGATCAGCTTTTCATTTTTAATATTCGAACAGATACCTACAAAATTATAAAAGATTTTGCAAGTTGTATCATTAAGCACTTTTTAATTTAAAAGAAATTTTGTTTTTTAGTATCTTTCTCGTAGAGGTCAAAATTTTGCTACGCCGCCTGCGCCTACGCCGTAGAACAGTAGGCAAAAGCTCGCTCGTAGTAATAAAATAGCAAAATCAATCGGACACGAACGTGACTTTAAAATATGGCTGGTAATAAAAGCTAATTTACTAAAGGGTCAGTACGACCGAGCTTGGGAGTCGAACCTCGGATCGATCGTGATCGTGATTGACACGCACTAAACCGAATTTATTACACGACCGCCATAAATGTACGCCTCAATGGCTAATCATCTATTAATCGCAATTTAATGCATCAACACTGTCAAATAATACTCAAAAGAACAGGCGATAAAAGTTTATTGCGTGATCTACAAACTCGGGGTATACATGGTAACTAGGTATAGTCATAGTAGTGACTCAAGCAAACTGAGTCAATTCAGTTTTGCGTCTGAGGTCTATTTTTGGCCCCTGTGCTGGTTCCAAAGGCTTCGGTTTATTTAGTTTTATGCCAACAGTAAAGTCAGTAAAATAAATGTGGACCGAATATTGATTTTTACTTAGGTACCTTATTAAAGACAGTTTTAATACCGGACCCTAGGATTATAAAGGCTGAGTGGGAAATCCTTTGGCAGCCTGAAATATTTCAACATCGCGGTTAGTCACACCAAAATACAAAGGTCGACGTTGAGAATAGCCCGTTAATTTTCCACTAAAGCGCCACAATAAAAAATGCATAAACCCACACGGAAGGACCCACAATACGCCATACACACAACCTACCGCAAAACTTGACATAACACTGGCCGATTGTTTCATTGTTTATCGAATAAAATTTATAGGTAACTGGCTCAGTTTACGAGAATGTAATATGGCCGTTGAACTTCAAATCAGCTGATTACGGTTTTTTAATGGGTCGTGCGCGGATATTTGTTAATATTCGATTGTTGCCGGGGCTAAAAGGGCTGTGGGTGGTGCATTGTTTGAGGCTCGTATTCATAAAGCGATCTCAAGATTGAGAGCAATATTAAGTGTGGATTTGGTTTTACAGGTCGTTTTGTACTGAAATGACATTTCTGATACAGACTCAAACTCGCTGTCACTCTTGAGAGCTGATTATAAATACGGGCTTAGGGTTTTTAACCAATGAGTTTTGAATTTGTTTTTGCGTCAGAAGCTTCCTGAAAACTCCGCATTATTTTCATGTTATTTTGATTATGTACAAAAATATTAATAAAGACAAACAGGTTCAAATTGTTGTACTATCTACTATATTTCAATAAATCAACCTAAATATACAAAGTAGTACATGAGTAAAATATGAAGATGGTTTTCCAAAGACGCGGGTTCAAATCCTGTCGGCGGATGAAATTTTTGATTTGTCATTTCTGATATTATTTAGAAATAATATAGCACTGTGAGTGCAAAAAATCTATAAAAATGTAAATTATGAAGCTTTGCATCTTGAATTTTGTTTATACGTTAGTTCTGTAAAACCTTGCAATGTAACCAAGTACTGACAAATGTTTACAAATATTTACATCAAATATTGTAGCGTATAAATATACATGAAGTATAATTTGAACATGAAAGCGTAGCACGAAAACAGATGACATAAATGACAACACTAAAATTTGCAACACTGTTTTTGCTATAAGTACTATGTGTAGAAAGTGTCGTAACTCAAGCAAAGTAAATCGATCGAACTAGTTACAATTGGTTACACAAAAATCTAGCGTAATAAAAACAGGTAGCGGTAATCTCGTTCCATTGACCGGCGTATGCGCAGCCCAAACACCGGTTGTTTAGTGATGTTGTAAATCAAATCATCAATTATCGACAACCGTTTATACTCGCGACGCCGCCATGTAAACATGTTGGACATTAAAACTTGCTACCAACGTTTTACGAGTATTCAATTTGGGGGAAAATCGATTGTATTCGCTTACTCTAGAATCGAATCACGTGTGAAGTCGCATGGCGATCGCGTGCTGAGAAAACTTGGTGAACGGTTTTTCTTCAGGAAGTGGGCTGCAGAGGAAGAGGGGCGTAAACAATTCGGGTAGTTAAATCCGTTCTTCTATTTTATTCTCGGCGCTTAAATAGGTAGCACGTTAACACTTACGAAATGACTTTTCCGTAGGTTTTTTTTATGATTGTTGAAAACTGTGCTTTTGGTTGTTAAAAAGAATGCTATCAGCAGGATATAGAGTCTCATATAATTATAAGTAATAAAATTGAGCATTGCCATTATTTTTTTATTTAGGTACTTAGGTTATTGGTAACGAGATATTCCAGAACAAGCCGAATGCCTACTCTGCGAGAGCAAAATATTTAACCAGAAATTAAAAATAAAGTAATTTATTAGCTTCTTAGGTGCTTTCTTATTTAAAAACATCACAATTCACAGAGTAAGGTCGTTAAATTAAGTAATTGATAACGGCAAGAGCTGCATTAAGAAAGTAGTTTGATGTACAACTAGTGTCAATGTAAATTACACATTAACGATGCTTTAAAGACTTAAGTTGACATTAGTCTTAAGCGTGTTTAGTTATAAAGGTGTATCTAAGTACTTATAATCACCTAGATTACAATTAACTGTATACTAAAAACCTTATGTGTTAGGATAAGAGTTTATACAACGACTGTCCCAGTGTCTTCGTTCTTACCTCCAAATTCGGAGTCTTTTTATAGTTTGGTGGAATCACGAAATTGAACATAATATTTTGCTTATCTTTATAATGCGTCCAAACGTCAAATGTATTGATCTAATCTCAATGTCATAGAACTTTGTTAAATGAATTATAGGTTGAAAAATATTTCATTCAGTTTTTGCAATAAAAATTTGGGTAACTAGCATAGCTCTACTTGAATTGAACACACCTTTTTCAAATACCTTAATTGGTTTACATGACATATTATCGTACTTACAGAGAAGTGTGATCTCCCTTATTTTTTTCTTAAATTTAACAAAAGTTCAGCTCCTAAACTAAAGCAGCACAGTAACACTCCGCACTAGCACTGAAAGTCAATTCAGACTAAGACATAAAGCCAGTCTTAATTCCCAAGTGTCGCCTCTGAGCAGTAATCAAGGACTGAGCTCGGATGCACCAATTGAACCAAACTATTTACGTTAACAAAACACTAACAAATTGATATGTTTATCTACAAAAGACCATTTCCGACCCACCCTTTATCGAGGGGACCCACCCTTCTATTTAAAAGTAAAAAAATCGCGAAATATTACATAAATAATAAAAAGGGACAGACATCCACATTCCACCCCTATGTTCCCCACCCGTAATATAATTTTGGCTGATGCATAGTTCCGGAGAAATGGCCTGTGAAGACTCCATTGAGATTTAAATGCGTGTCATACATTATTCATGATACCTAGTCTGGGATAGGAGGAATAAGCATACTTCAACAACAAAAAGAGCTCTATCAAAAGCTATAAGTAGATATTTGATAGAGACAGAATATTTATTCGGAATTTACTAAATTTTCTAAGAGACTAAGGCTCATATTTATAAAGCGATCTCAAGATTGAGAGCAGTATTAAGTACGGATTTGACAGACCGTTTTGTACTGAAATGACATTTCTGATACCAACTCAGATTTTCTGTCAATCTTGAGTCAAATGCATATTCTGGGCATTCCGGACATTAACCTTGACAAGCAAATTTTTTTTGTGAGTTTTGTTATGAATTCTGCTGCTTATTTCTTGGATTCAAATTAATTTCATCCCATCACCACAGTACTGCTTAATAATCTCGTTCAATCCCCTATATTAGGTAGCCGACCCCGTGAAAAAGTCTAGGATGATGATGATGACACAGTACTGCTTAATATGAATTCAATTACCATTCTAGGTATTTTATTGTTACTCAAAAAAAAACCTAATTAGGTACATAAGTACATACATAGATACATGAATCACCCGCATCGGACTTAATCCTCGCTACCCTTTCATCCTATTTTTTTTTCTTTTAATCCCCACAAAAAATAACTAACAAGAGATAGGGGTGCTATGTTTTACCATGAACTGCTTTATGGGAAAACTTGAAATTGCCATGGGTACATGGAGATTCATTCAACATAAACTAATTGGTCACTGGAGACCGGGAGTAGGAGAAGCAACTATGAAATTTGATTAAGAAATATGAGATATGCTAATGTCATCAAATAATAAAATTGAGAAGCATTTTTATACTGTAATTAGTTTACTTAGTGTAGTACTTGACTTTGTTTTGTGTTATAAATACTTTGAACGCTATGGTGATGAGATGACAATTAGATATAACAATAAATTATTGCAAGTACGTACCTTACTGTATAATATAGCTGTGTAACTGTAGACTCTAAATTTGATAATTAAGTCAATAAAATAAAAAATAGCAAAACTTAGGATGGAAAAAACAGTATGTTTCATAAATAAAAATAGAGAATAAAAACTGAATATATTGGAATCTTCATTCACATAGAATCAAGTATCTTGCAAAGTATTTATTTACTTCACAAGTGCAGTGGTAAAATACCGCATTCTCGCCGGTTGGTCAATGCATAAACCAGAAGCTTCAAGTTTCTGATCCACATTATAAAGTATCCTACATTATTATCCAGTGTGTTAGGTTCTCGTTCTCGATATTCAAGCTGGTTTATCTTGAACTATACTGGGTGTTACGGTCTTTTTATAAGTTCGTTTTATAGTTAATAAAATACTAATTTATTATGTTTTGATAAACTTACGTAGCAATTACGTAGCAAGCTAGCAAGTATGACGAACTTACGTAGCAAATCTAATTAGAAATGTAAGCTAAATATTTTATTTTCTATTTGTTATATTATATTGTAATGAAGGTATAGCACACATAGACTTCACAGAGATTAAAAATATTCTGAACTAAACTAATTTCAAACGAAAAAAATATTATGAACTTTAGAAGTTAGTTTTTCGTAGCAAATGTCTACGAAACTTGCAAAGCTCAAAAAACACGTAGCTTTTGCCATAACTTAGTTTTAAAAGACCCGGTATGTGTGGCTTTCTACCGGGAGAGTTGGTGGCGATACTAATTCCGTAGGTACGTTTACGATCTGGCGGGTGGCGGCGGGCAAGCCGGACCAGATACCACTCCCACGTCCCGCTCGGTCGTCGCACGGTTGCCGCAGGGCTGCCGTCCGTGCGGCGTCTGCGTGCCGTCCGCAGGGCTGCCGCCGTCCGCTTGCCGCCTGCCTGCCGCAGATAATGGCAGCGTCCGTCGTATGAGTGGGAAATTGTAAAAGGATGTCAAATTCTTCTGCTAAAAGCAAACTCACTAGCCAAGTATTTATCTTATTTATATTGTCTTACACAAAAATTTACATAGAAAATAAAATTATGATATCTGCAAATTCAAATGACCTTTTTTTAGTACACCTCTAAAAGTTTAGTAGTTAACTTGTATGTTCCAGAATCAGTAATGTAAAACTCTGCTCTGTAACCTTATTAGCAAAATAGGAACGATGCAGTCAATGTCTTCAATTTTACATGAGTATATTTCTCGAACACAAATTGTCGCACAATAACAGTTGTTTGGGTGTATGTTATACAGGCAGTATACAACGCAGTACTAACTCTGCAGGTTTACGAGCTAGCAAGCGCCGTCCAGGCTCAACTCCCACGCAGACATAAGTTAGTATTGTTATTGTCCTTTGCGCCGGCGCAGCGTAGCGTAGGTGAGTGAGGTACGACAAAATTTTGAAGCAAATGCTCTATTTTGCGAAAATGTGAATGGCGAAATATTTTTCAGACACAAATAAAAAAAATTACCTATGTTCAAGTCTTTCACACATTTAAATTCTAGCACTCTCCTGGATGTCTAAAAACAGCAATTGTAAGTATGGACGATGATGTTCGTAAGAAAGAGGGCAGGGGTGAGAATGGCCGAAGACCGAGCTAAGTGGCGTGCCATAGGAAAGGCCTATGTCCAGCAGTGGACTGATGGTGATATTGAATATGTTAGATAAAAATGCAAATATAAGATAAAATCGCACCAATAGATGCCATCATTTAATTTATAAATTGTCAATACGTAATCATCTAAGTATATGATTCCATATCAAATATTATATCAACCTGGTTCTCAAGAGTTTATAGAATAAGAAGTTCACTCTAATATTTGTACAAAGTGAATAAACATGTAAGAGCGTTGATAACATTTTTATTTTAAACATCCAAACCAAATAAAGTTTATTAACAGAAAAATAAAACAAACAACCCAAGAAGAACATTAACTGCACAAGAGCTCATAATAATAAATGTAACAATGAAATAAAATGCTAGTAGTTTTACAACAGCACTAAGAACAGCCATTGAATTTGATTATCATAATTCAAGGAACAGAGAAAGTGTATGAAACTCGAAGTAGATTTTAATCACTTATTATGAAGTCAAGCAATCATAACGCATAAGCTACCAATTCGTTATAAATCTCAATTTTTTATGCACCATTAAACAGTTTTATTGGTTATTAACACGTGTTAAACGGTTTGAAGAGTAAAACATTTGTAGAAAAGTCTGATCATTAACATACGGGTGTGATAGGCTACTAATAGTCTCTTATTAGGAGTTATGGTTTAGGTACCAGTGATGGTTATGGCCCAAATGATGTATTTAAACACTCGTAATAGTAACACTACCTGTGATTTAATGAATCCATTATCTGTTGTTTAATCTTTACGCAATTAAAACAAAATGGAAACTAAGTTTTGAAGAAATACTTAAGTAGGTACCTACTTATGCATTGATTTGCGAAATTTTTCAGACAACCTGTTATTTTACGTTTGAAATTAAATTGAATAAAAATAGCAGATCAAACAGAGTATACAATTTTAAATACATATTTAATTATTTTTTTCTTTTCATTGTTTTAGCTCTGTGTAGTTTAATGAGCAAAAATCAAACCACAGGTGATTTATCCAATACTTAATGTAAACACTAAATCTATTAGGTACAGTAATCGTTTTTGTAAAATAATTTAGTATGATCGCTCTAATAGGAGAGTAAAATCAATCTAATTCAGTATCAAATTACTATTATAACCGACATAAATCAATTATTCGTTTGAAAGAGTCGTCGACTTTTAAATCGCAATAAACTTTACAAACGGCAGTCAATTTATTTATTGCCTTTTAGTTGTAAAACGATATTACACGCCATAATGACGTGTGTTATTGGCGTTTATTTCCACCAATAACCACTTACTCACCATTTATGATAATTGTTTAATTAAAAACAAATTAGCTACAACCAATCGGTGACTTGTTCGGTGGTGGGCTGCGGCTACAATAGATTCAGTTTTATGTTTCGTACAGCGTAAAGTAGTTTTTCATTATAGTACCTTAATGATACGTAATTTTCTTCCCACGGACTCACCAGTCAGCTCACACAGGGCGAATACATAGTCTGAACATGAAACGACTATAAATTTTCGAGGACTTGAAGCACATAACGCAACATTGTGATCCAGCGCCACACATGGCTCGGACCGTACAAATTTGCGCTTGATTTATTTATTGCTTGCACGAAATGTCAACAATGAAACCATTTTAAAAGTGAAACGAAAAGGATTGTATAAGGGTGTCCACGCATTGTCCTCGCGCCCTGTTATGCAAATGACTACGCTGAAACCGAAAGTGTAGCCCTTCGACAATGGCCCTCGCTTGCGTAACCTTTACATAAATTATCGATTCGCATTAGCTAAATTACGAACACCCTTTGTCACGAAAAGGTTTGACGTGAACCGAAAACCGGACAAAACCAGTTCAAAACGAACAAAAAAATTCCAACCAAATTATCGCTCCTATTGTCTCCAGTTGGGCTTCAAAGGGCGCCATTTGCATATTAAAATAAACTATTCAGGACAAATATTTTGAGTATTGCGGTAAACGTTACTTTCCTTTTCGAATTTCGCTTACTCATTAGCATTTTGGAGCATTTGGTGATAGTTGGCGACTGACATTCGGCAGGAGTGCGTGACATTTCAGTGTTACATGCTGAGTTATTCCACTGCAGGGTGGAGCGTGAAAAAAAATCATAAAAGGGCATCATGTCGTACATATTTTGATAAGTGCGTTACCAGTTTGATGTGATTTATATTCAGGTATGTCGTGTTACCGGATAGTTAACTTTTTACGGTCACGATAGAGCGTTGGTGGAGGCGATTTGTTTATCGGTGCGAGCGAGGCGACGACAGCCGTGTGACGTCACTTCGCCCTATCTGCCGCGTATGTCGACGATCTCTTTATGTGTAAGTGCTATGTTTAGTGCTCCATTTATTGCCTTTTGGTTGCCTCAAGGTAGACCCGCGTGGCTCTTGAGTGCTTTCGAATAGTTTATTTTCTAAGGTAACTAATGCACTCACAAACTTTTACTACGATTGATTGAACATAAACCATTTATGATTTTTCTGGTTATTATTATAAGTACCGAAAATATATCTTAGTTAGAAATTTGTTAATTTTAGTCAAATTCGTGCCTATGTTTCGTCATTTTATGCTTCTTAATTTTTTACCTTATTAAAAGCAACATTTCTGAATCCCGCGCACGCAATTAAGATAACACAGTCAAACTATTAATTATAAGGTAAAAAAAATCTTGAACTACATGCGATGCCTCGCGTGGCATCGCATTATTGTTTCTAACATTTTATGTTTTCATTTTACGTCTTCACAACTAAATTTAGTCTAGCGGGTGTCGCCAGCGACCGCAACGAACAGTTCAAGATGGCGGCCAAAACCGCATGCGGCCATTCATCAGATACCATCGTAAAACAAAATTACGTCGGATCACAGGCTGTCTCCCATGATTACTATGAATCACCATAAATCACTCCCGCAGACCCGCAGCCTCACTCTAATTGCGCTAGATCTCACTCTCCTACAATAAATCAAATATTTCGAGTGCACCCGTACGTTTTTTTTATTATTTCGGCTCTCGTAAACCGCGAAACTTTTGGTTGGATTGATGACAGCATAAAGAAAAAGAATTTTCGGTCGGCTCGTTTTGTTTTATCAAAAGTCGCATGCTCATTTAGTAAGGCACGCGAGAGAAAAGTTTTATTCAAAACAGTGAAGTATTTTCAGTCGTGGTGCGTCTGTTTCACCCACGATTATAATTAGCTCGAATGCTGGTTGGATGCGTAGCAGACTGCGTTTCCGTCTCAAACAATATTCGACCAAAACCCTCTCTTCCTAATGTTCACTTTCCATTGTGTCTAATCTGAAATCCTTCAGACAAAATAATCCTACGCTTGTTTCTGTTCAAAACACTGGTAGGTACAAATAGCGATAAGTTTTAGAGCCTAATGGGTTTTTGCTGCGGAACCAATCAAAGGTTTAATTTGCCGCTTGATTACATTTGATTAGAGAACTTATTGTGTTGTAATACATGCCCATTTGTTTCACTATCAATTCCATTCCCTTGGTTAATTACTGTAACCATTTCGTTATGCACACACTCTTACATCACATTTTCGTATTAAAATTTCTAGATAGGTAAGGGGAATTGTATAAGGCTTATAAAAGCTATAAATAAATAAAAAAATCACATTTTAAGTAGGTAAGTATAGTTTTTGAAAATGAACGTTGATCATTTTTAAAATACATAATACATAATTATTACCTACTTAAGTAAAAAAAAAATCGTATTGAAAAAAGAAGTTAAATTAAGAACAGAACTACCACCCGAAAATCATAATAAACATTAACCAATATAAATAAAACTTAGAAAAAGCCCTCCAAATATTAGAATAAATCCGCTGCTGTGGACTTTGCAAGGAGTTCCTTATAAAAAACTCATTTATAAAGAATTTCTTCAAAAAACAGCGGATTCATTCAAAGCTTTGGAGGACCTGAGTTTTCTGTGTTAAAAAATTAAAAGAATCTTGTGAGGAACATAAATAATTTACTCAGTCTACGCGGCCTATCTTTCATTAAAACAATTGGGGTCTTTTCCTGAGTTTCTTGTAATGAGAAACATAGATACTTGTGAGGAACATAGATAAATTATCTTCCTCCGTCTACGCGGTCTATCCTTCACTTGGACAGCCCTCGTCTAACAAATAGCCGCTAATGCGTGATATTACTCCGCACCGTCGCGGCGGGAAGTTATTCCCCAGTAATTGACTTTCGCTCAGCGGCTATAAATGGATATTGACTCGCCCAATAAACTTCCACAAATAATACCCACTATCTATATAAAAAAGTCTATCTATATGAAGCGCTGAAGTCGATCTCGGTTTGTTTTGGATTTGGATATTTCTTGATTCTTCCCGTTGTAATGCAACTTTCAGTGCATTAACTTGCCTGGTATATAAACCTAGGCCCGTATTTATAATCAGCTCTCAAGAGTGACAGCTAATTTAAGTTCGTATCAGAAATGTCATTTCAGTACTAAACGACCTGTCAAATCCATACTTAATATTGCACTCAATCTTGAGTTCGCTTTATAAATACGACCCCTATAAATCTAACGGTGAAAAAAATCGGATATTAGATATAGATGTTTTTCTTAATTTTTCTTATTTTCTTTTGAATAATTATGTTTTTAGTGTTTACTATACTATCTTAATACTATACTATCATAATTATTAGGTTTAAAAGATTTGTCTTGTAACTAAATTATACTTTTCTAAGAAAATATCGTTAGAATACATAACATACATAAACATATCAATTAGAATCAACGGTAAAATTATTTTGTTGAAAGTTGCCAGATTTAATGATATTTTAATTTTAAACTCTTCTATGGACGTGAAAATCTCTATAAATTATTTCAAGCTGAATACCTCCATAATTCATTACGTTGGGGGTTTCAGACCTTTCCTCGACCGTAAATAAGTCTGGCGTTTTGAGAACCGTCTACTATTTTACGTGCATTGGCAAATACTTAGGTACAATGCGACAATAAACCTTTTAGATGACCAAGTGTACTATATGAAGGTCAGCGACGTTGTAAATTAAACTTTACGGTTAACGATTAAGGGTGTATTTTGGTGTGGATGCAGCGGGGTTTTAGGTCGGTTTCAGTCGCCTAGCCGGCCATGGCGACTCACGATTTGAAAACAGATTTATGATCGGCCACGATAACGGGCTTGCGATAAAAAAAATGCCATTACAAGGAGCACGAGCTCCAAAGTACAAATACTTACGTGACAAAACGTTGAGCAATGAAAGGAAAATAGATAAGAAAACCTTATCATTGTTCAGCGCTAGAAGAAGAAAATTACGAGAATTTTCAATAATGTTAACAAAACGTTGGAGAACAAAATAAAACATGATGCATTTAAAACGTCAGTTAATATACATACATTATTTTATACAAACGTGATACAGACAAACGTGATTATAGCACAAAGGATCCACAGGGCAGATACCGAATTTAAAATTATTTTCTATAAATAAGATAAAACAACAATACAAAACAGTTTCTCACGACCAGGCTCATTGGTAAAAATCTGTTAAAATAATTTCGATTAAAGGAGTCATAATTTTTCCAAGAATCGAAGACACAATTGGTACAAGACCGTTCGATACCCAAGATCGTGACCGCCATGTTTGTCACGGCCAGCCCCCCACGATCGTGCATTATTGCGACGACACACGGCGCGCACGCAGCTCCAATGAGACATATTTCGTGACTTGCTTTTTATACCAATAGCATAGGCGCATATACCCACAATTCACACGCATGGATTAAGTTGGTACGTAGAATGAAAGAGCCTCGCTGATGAAACTGGAGACGTCTTAGAGCAAGGTGAACAGTATTCTAAACTGATTACAGGGCATGAAGATGAAAAAGGTTGAGAAAATACTTACTCACCCTTAGAATCATTTCACCTTTCACCTTTTTTGGTATCAACCAAGCTCACAAGAATCGTACGATTTTAAATGATGTGGGCTTTGTCTATTCATTAAGAAAAAAAAGTTATTTCCTTGAAAGGATTAAGAGCTAGCACGCACTGCGTTTTTTTTCGCGCGAATTTTTTCCGCAAAAATCTGTGATGTATGGAGTTGTATGAAGGTGCACGCACTCGCGGAAAAAAATCGCGCGAGATTCCTCATACAAATTTCCCCCCCCCCACACCACTCGCGATTTTAGCGAAATCGCTGTGCATGCTAGGCCTAAAAGGCCAAGATTGCATGCCTTGAAATAAGACTTTAACAAAATTAAGAAAGAGGCCGCAAATTGCGAGTGCAGTCTTAAGTAAATTGCCCTTGAAGAATCCCTCGGAAAGGAACAAGCCATTTTAGGTAACAGGATGGAAACACGTTAAAAGAAAATTGAGATCAATTGTCTTATTTGTGAACATTCGGAATGCTTTATGAACAAGTGGACTAATTTGAAATTCCATTATTTAAAACTTTTAGCCCAAAACTAGCGATACACCCTATCTTTAAAAAAACATTTTTAATCAGAGAGTACAAAAAATATAAAATACAAATAAAAAACTGCAAGCTCGAGGCAGAATACTAATCAAAAATACGAAGTGCAGTTTCAACTGGCATGGTTTATGGCCGCAATAGCCCTAATCTTAACACTTCATTAATGCAAAGCTACTGCGCTTCGCATTGCTGCATCCATTGCATCGCGGCGCATTCTCTTTCTTCATTTTCTTTTATACCCGATCGATTCCTTGTGTGGGTTTAGGACTAGGATACACTGGCGATAATTTTCTCAGCATAGATGTAAAAAAAAACTTTTATTCTGTAACTCAACTGAAAACTAAATATAACAATTAAGTACAACGGGCACAAAGATATAGCTGCTAAAAAAAAAAAAACGGGATACGACTATCATAGTGATATCTACTGTCATATCAAAGCAATAGGTGACCTAAGAAGTGAGATTTTTTTCTCACCAAAAAATAGCTTACCGATTCAAAAGGCAGTATTACTCGCCAGTGTATCCTAGTCCTAAACCCACACAAGGAATCGATCGGGTATAAAAGAAAATGAAGAAAGAGAATGCGCCGCGATGCAATGGATGCAGCAATGCGAAGCGCAGTAGCTTTGCATTAATGAAGTGTTAAGATTAGGGCTATTGCGGCCATAAACCATGCCAGTTGAAACTGCACTTCGTATTTTTGATTAGTATTCTGCCTCGAGCTTGCAGTTTTTTATTTGTATTTTATATTTTTTGTACTCTCTGATTAAAAATGTTTTTTTAAAGATAGGGTGTATCGCTAGTTTTGGGCTAAAAGTTTTAAATAATGGAATTTCAAATTAGTCCACTTGTTCATAAAGCATTCCGAATGTTCACAAATAAGACAATTGATCTCAATTTTCTTTTAACGTGTTTCCATCCTGTTACCTAAAATGGCTTGTTCCTTTCCGAGGGATTCTTCAAGGGCAATTTACTTAAGACTGCACTCGCAATTTGCGGCCTCTTTCTTAATTTTGTTAAAGTCTTATTTCAAGGCATGCAATCTTGGCCTTTTAGGCCTAGCATGCACAGCGATTTCGCTAAAATCGCGAGTGGTGTGGGGGGGGGGAAATTTGTATGAGGAATCTCGCGCGATTTTTTTCCGCGAGTGCGTGCACCTTCATACAACTCCATACATCACAGATTTTTGCGGAAAAAATTCGCGCGAAAAAAAACGCAGTGCGTGCTAGCTCTTAATCCTTTCAAGGAAATAACTTTTTTTTCTTAATGAATAGACAAAGCCCACATCATTTAAAATCGTACGATTCTTGTGAGCTTGGTTGATACCAAAAAAGGTGAAAGGTGAAATGATTCTAAGGGTGAGTAAGTATTTTCTCAACCTTTTTCATCTTCATGCCCTGTAATCAGTTTAGAATACTGTTCACCTTGCTCTAAGACGTCTCCAGTTTCATCAGCGAGGCTCTTTCATTCTACGTACCAACTTAATCCATGCGTGTGAATTGTGGGTATATGCGCCTATGCTATTGGTATAAAAAGCAAGTCACGAAATATGTCTCATTGGAGCTGCGTGCGCGCCGTGTGTCGTCGCAATAATGCACGATCGTGGGGGGCTGGCCGTGACAAACATGGCGGTCACGATCTTGGGTATCGAACGGTCTTGTACCAATTGTGTCTTCGATTCTTGGAAAAATTATGACTCCTTTAATCGAAATTATTTTAACAGATTTTTACCAATGAGCCTGGTCGTGAGAAACTGTTTTGTATTGTTGTTTTATCTTATTTATAGAAAATAATTTTAAATTCGGTATCTGCCCTGTGGATCCTTTGTGCTATAATCACGTTTGTCTGTATCACGTTTGTATAAAATAATGTATGTATATTAACTGACGTTTTAAATGCATCATGTTTTATTTTGTTCTCCAACGTTTTGTTAACATTATTGAAAATTCTCGTAATTTTCTTCTTCTAGCGCTGAACAATGATAAGGTTTTCTTATCTATTTTCCTTTCATTGCTCAACGTTTTGTCACGTAAGTATTTGTACTTTGGAGCTCGTGCTCCTTGTAATGGCATTTTTTTTATCGCAAGCCCGTTATCGTGGCCGATCATAAATCTGTTTTCAAATCGTGAGTCGCCATGGCCGGCTAGGCGACTGAAACCGACCTAAAACCCCGCTGCATCCACACCAAAATACACCCTTAATCGTTAACCGTAAAGTTTAATTTACAACGTCGCTGACCTTCATATAGTACACTTGGTCATCTAAAAGGTTTATTGTCGCATTGTACCTAAGTATTTGCCAATGCACGTAAAATAGTAGACGGTTCTCAAAACGCCAGACTTATTTACGGTCGAGGAAAGGTCTGAAACCCCCAACGTAATGAATTATGGAGGTATTCAGCTTGAAATAATTTATAGAGATTTTCACGTCCATAGAAGAGTTTAAAATTAAAATATCATTAAATCTGGCAACTTTCAACAAAATAATTTTACCGTTGATTCTAATTGATATGTTTATGTATGTTATGTATTCTAACGATATTTTCTTAGAAAAGTATAATTTAGTTACAAGACAAATCTTTTAAACCTAATAATTATGATAGTATAGTATTAAGATAGTATAGTAAACACTAAAAACATAATTATTCAAAAGAAAATAAGAAAAATTAAGAAAACATCTATATCTAATATCCGATTTTTTTCACCGTTAGATTTATAGGGGTCGTATTTATAAAGCGAACTCAAGATTGAGTGCAATATTAAGTATGGATTTGACAGGTCGTTTAGTACTGAAATGACATTTCTGATACGAACTTAAATTAGCTGTCACTCTTGAGAGCTGATTATAAATACGGGCCTAGGTTTATATACCAGGCAAGTTAATGCACTGAAAGTTGCATTACAACGGGAAGAATCAAGAAATATCCAAATCCAAAACAAACCGAGATCGACTTCAGCGCTTCATATAGATAGACTTTTTTATATAGATAGTGGGTATTATTTGTGGAAGTTTATTGGGCGAGTCAATATCCATTTATAGCCGCTGAGCGAAAGTCAATTACTGGGGAATAACTTCCCGCCGCGACGGTGCGGAGTAATATCACGCATTAGCGGCTATTTGTTAGACGAGGGCTGTCCAAGTGAAGGATAGACCGCGTAGACGGAGGAAGATAATTTATCTATGTTCCTCACAAGTATCTATGTTTCTCATTACAAGAAACTCAGGAAAAGACCCCAATTGTTTTAATGAAAGATAGGCCGCGTAGACTGAGTAAATTATTTATGTTCCTCACAAGATTCTTTTAATTTTTTAACACAGAAAACTCAGGTCCTCCAAGCTTTGAATGAATCCGCTGTTTTTGAAGAAATTCTTTATAAATGAGTTTTTTATAAGGAACTCCTTGCAAAGTCCACAGCAGCGGATTTATTCTAATATTTGGAGGGCTTTTTCTAAGTTTTATTTATATTGGTTAATGTTTATTATGATTTTCGGGTGGTAGTTCTGTTCTTAATTTAACTTCTTTTTTCAATACGATTTTTTTTTTACTTAAGTAGGTAATAATTATGTATTATGTATTTTAAAAATGATCAACGTTCATTTTCAAAAACTATACTTACCTACTTAAAATGTGATTTTTTTATTTATTTATAGCTTTTATAAGCCTTATACAATTCCCTTACCTATCTATATAAAAAAGTCTATCTATATGAAGCGCTGAAGTCGATCTCGGTTTGTTTTGGATTTGGATATTTCTTGATTCTTCCCGTTGTAATGCAACTTTCAGTGCATTAACTTGCCTGGTATATAAACCTAGGCCCGTATTTATAATCAGCTCTCAAGAGTGACAGCTAATTTAAGTTCGTATCAGAAATGTCATTTCAGTACTAAACGACCTGTCAAATCCATACTTAATATTGCACTCAATCTTGAGTTCGCTTTATAAATACGACCCCTATAAATCTAACGGTGAAAAAAATCGGATATTAGATATAGATGTTTTTCTTAATTTTTCTTATTTTCTTTGAATAATTATGTTTTTAGTGTTTACTATACTATCTTAATACTATACTATCATAATTATTAGGTTTAAAAGATTTGTCTTGTAACTAAATTATACTTTTCTAAGAAAATATCGTTAGAATACATAACATACATAAACATATCAATTAGAATCAACGGTAAAATTATTTTGTTGAAAGTTGCCAGATTTAATGATATTTTAATTTTAAACTCTTCTATGGACGTGAAAATCTCTATAAATTATTTCAAGCTGAATACCTCCATAATTCATTACGTTGGGGGTTTCAGACCTTTCCTCGACCGTAAATAAGTCTGGCGTTTTGAGAACCGTCTACTATTTTACGTGCATTGGCAAATACTTAGGTACAATGCGACAATAAACCTTTTAGATGACCAAGTGTACTATATGAAGGTCAGCGACGTTGTAAATTAAACTTTACGGTTAACGATTAAGGGTGTATTTTGGTGTGGATGCAGCGGGGTTTTAGGTCGGTTTCAGTCGCCTAGCCGGCCATGGCGACTCACGATTTGAAAACAGATTTATGATCGGCCACGATAACGGGCTTGCGATAAAAAAAAATGCCATTACAAGGAGCACGAGCTCCAAAGTACAAATACTTACGTGACAAAACGTTGAGCAATGAAAGGAAAATAGATAAGAAAACCTTATCATTGTTCAGCGCTAGAAGAAGAAAATTACGAGAATTTTCAATAATGTTAACAAAACGTTGGAGAACAAAATAAAACATGATGCATTTAAAACGTCAGTTAATATACATACATTATTTTATACAAACGTGATACAGACAAACGTGATTATAGCACAAAGGATCCACAGGGCAGATACCGAATTTAAAATTATTTTCTATAAATAAGATAAGAAACAACAATACAAAACAGTTTCTCACGACCAGGCTCATTGGTAAAAATCTGTTAAAATAATTTCGATTAAAGGAGTCATAATTTTTCAAGAATCGAAGACACAATTGGTACAAGACCGTTCGATACCCAAGATCGTGACCGCCATGTTTGTCACGGCCAGCCCCCCACGATCGTGCATTATTGCGACGACACACGGCGCGCACGCAGCTCCAATGAGACATATTTCGTGACTTGCTTTTTATACCAATAGCATAGGCGCATATACCCACAATTCACACGCATGGATTAAGTTGGTACGTAGAATGAAAGAGCCTCGCTGATGAAACTGGAGACGTCTTAGAGCAAGGTGAACAGTATTCTAAACTGATTACAGGGCATGAAGATGAAAAAGGTTGAGAAAATACTTACTCACCCTTAGAATCATTTCACCTTTCACCTTTTTTGGTATCAACCAAGCTCACAAGAATCGTACGATTTTAAATGATGTGGGCTTTGTCTATTCATTAAGAAAAAAAAGTTATTTCCTTGAAAGGATTAAGAGCTAGCACGCACTGCGTTTTTTTTCGCGCGAATTTTTTCCGCAAAAATCTGTGATGTATGGAGTTGTATGAAGGTGCACGCACTCGCGGAAAAAAATCGCGCGAGATTCCTCATACAAATTTCCCCCCCCCCACACCACTCGCGATTTTAGCGAAATCGCTGTGCATGCTAGGCCTAAAAGGCCAAGATTGCATGCCTTGAAATAAGACTTTAACAAAATTAAGAAAGAGGCCGCAAATTGCGAGTGCAGTCTTAAGTAAATTGCCCTTGAAGAATCCCTCGGAAAGGAACAAGCCATTTTAGGTAACAGGATGGAAACACGTTAAAAGAAAATTGAGATCAATTGTCTTATTTGTGAACATTCGGAATGCTTTATGAACAAGTGGACTAATTTGAAATTCCATTATTTAAAACTTTTAGCCCAAAACTAGCGATACACCCTATCTTTAAAAAAACATTTTTAATCAGAGAGTACAAAAAATATAAAATACAAATAAAAAACTGCAAGCTCGAGGCAGAATACTAATCAAAAATACGAAGTGCAGTTTCAACTGGCATGGTTTATGGCCGCAATAGCCCTAATCTTAACACTTCATTAATGCAAAGCTACTGCGCTTCGCATTGCTGCATCCATTGCATCGCGGCGCATTCTCTTTCTTCATTTTCTTTTATACCCGATCGATTCCTTGTGTGGGTTTAGGACTAGGATACACTGGCGAGTAATACTGCCTTTTGAATCGGTAAGCTATTTTTTGGTGAGAAAAAAATCTCACTTCTTAGGTCACCTATTGCTTTGATATGACAGTAGATATCACTATGATAGTCGTATCCCGTTTTTTTTTTTTAGCAGCTATATCTTTGTGCCCGTTGTACTTAATTGTTATATTTAGTTTTCAGTTGAGTTACAGAATAAAAGTTTTTTTTTACATCTATGCTGAGAAAATTATCGCCAGTGTATCCTAGTCCTAAACCCACACAAGGAATCGATCGGGTATAAAAGAAAATGAAGAAAGAGAATGCGCCGCGATGCAATGGATGCAGCAATGCGAAGCGCAGTAGCTTTGCATTAATGAAGTGTTAAGATTAGGGCTATTGCGGCCATAAACCATGCCAGTTGAAACTGCACTTCGTATTTTTGATTAGTATTCTGCCTCGAGCTTGCAGTTTTTTATTTGTATTTTATATTTTTTGTACTCTCTGATTAAAAATGTTTTTTTAAAGATAGGGTGTATCGCTAGTTTTGGGCTAAAAGTTTTAAATAATGGAATTTCAAATTAGTCCACTTGTTCATAAAGCATTCCGAATGTTCACAAATAAGACAATTGATCTCAATTTTCTTTTAACGTGTTTCCATCCTGTTACCTAAAATGGCTTGTTCCTTTCCGAGGGATTCTTCAAGGGCAATTTACTTAAGACTGCACTCGCAATTTGCGGCCTCTTTCTTAATTTTGTTAAAGTCTTATTTCAAGGCATGCAATCTTGGCCTTTTAGGCCTAGCATGCACAGCGATTTCGCTAAAATCGCGAGTGGTGTGGGGGGGGGGGAAATTTGTATGAGGAATCTCGCGCGATTTTTTTCCGCGAGTGCGTGCACCTTCATACAACTCCATACATCACAGATTTTTGCGGAAAAAATTCGCGCGAAAAAAAACGCAGTGCGTGCTAGCTCTTAATCCTTTCAAGGAAATAACTTTTTTTTCTTAATGAATAGACAAAGCCCACATCATTTAAAATCGTACGATTCTTGTGAGCTTGGTTGATACCAAAAAAGGTGAAAGGTGAAATGATTCTAAGGGTGAGTAAGTATTTTCTCAACCTTTTTCATCTTCATGCCCTGTAATCAGTTAGAATACTGTTCACCTTGCTCTAAGACGTCTCCAGTTTCATCAGCGAGGCTCTTTCATTCTACGTACCAACTTAATCCATGCGTGTGAATTGTGGGTATATGCGCCTATGCTATTGGTATAAAAAGCAAGTCACGAAATATGTCTCATTGGAGCTGCGTGCGCGCCGTGTGTCGTCGCAATAATGCACGATCGTGGGGGGCTGGCCGTGACAAACATGGCGGTCACGATCTTGGGTATCGAACGGTCTTGTACCAATTGTGTCTTCGATTCTTGGAAAAATTATGACTCCTTTAATCGAAATTATTTTAACAGATTTTTACCAATGAGCCTGGTCGTGAGAAACTGTTTTGTATTGTTGTTTTATCTTATTTATAGAAAATAATTTTAAATTCGGTATCTGCCCTGTGGATCCTTTGTGCTATAATCACGTTTGTCTGTATCACGTTTGTATAAAATAATGTATGTATATTAACTGACGTTTTAAATGCATCATGTTTTATTTTGTTCTCCAACGTTTTGTTAACATTATTGAAAATTCTCGTAATTTTCTTCTTCTAGCGCTGAACAATGATAAGGTTTTCTTATCTATTTTCCTTTCATTGCTCAACGTTTTGTCACGTAAGTATTTGTACTTTGGAGCTCGTGCTCCTTGTAATGGCATTTTTTTTATCGCAAGCCCGTTATCGTGGCCGATCATAAATCTGTTTTCAAATCGTGAGTCGCCATGGCCGGCTAGGCGACTGAAACCGACCTAAAACCCCGCTGCATCCACACCAAAATACACCTTAATCGTTAACCGTAAAGTTTAATTTACAACGTCGCTGACCTTCATATAGTACACTTGGTCATCTAAAAGGTTTATTGTCGCATTGTACCTAAGTATTTGCCAATGCACGTAAAATAGTAGACGGTTCTCAAAACGCCAGACTTATTTACGGTCGAGGAAAGGTCTGAAACCCCCAACGTAATGAATTATGGAGGTATTCAGCTTGAAATAATTTATAGAGATTTTCACGTCCATAGAAGAGTTTAAAATTAAAATATCATTAAATCTGGCAACTTTCAACAAAATAATTTTACCGTTGATTCTAATTGATATGTTTATGTATGTTATGTATTCTAACGATATTTTCTTAGAAAAGTATAATTTAGTTACAAGACAAATCTTTTAAACCTAATAATTATGATAGTATAGTATTAAGATAGTATAGTAAACACTAAAAACATAATTATTCAAAAGAAAATAAGAAAAATTAAGAAAAACATCTATATCTAATATCCGATTTTTTTCACCGTTAGATTTATAGGGTCGTATTTATAAAGCGAACTCAAGATTGAGTGCAATATTAAGTATGGATTTGACAGGTCGTTTAGTACTGAAATGACATTTCTGATACGAACTTAAATTAGCTGTCACTCTTGAGAGCTGATTATAAATACGGGCCTAGGTTTATATACCAGGCAAGTTAATGCACTGAAAGTTGCATTACAACGGGAAGAATCAAGAAATATCCAAATCCAAAACAAACCGAGATCGACTTCAGCGCTTCATATAGATAGACTTTTTTATATAGATAGTGGGTATTATTTGTGGAAGTTTATTGGGCGAGTCAATATCCATTATAGCCGCTGAGCGAAAGTCAATTACTGGGGAATAACTTCCCGCCGCGACGGTGCGGAGTAATATCACGCATTAGCGGCTATTTGTTAGACGAGGGCTGTCCAAGTGAAGGATAGACCGCGTAGACGGAGGAAGATAATTTATCTATGTTCCTCACAAGTATCTATGTTTCTCATTACAAGAAACTCAGGAAAAGACCCCAATTGTTTTAATGAAAGATAGGCCGCGTAGACTGAGTAAATTATTTATGTTCCTCACAAGATTCTTTTAATTTTTTTAACACAGAAAACTCAGGTCCTCCAAAGCTTTGAATGAATCCGCTGTTTTTTGAAGAAATTCTTTATAAATGAGTTTTTTATAAGGAACTCCTTGCAAAGTCCACAGCAGCGGATTTATTCTAATATTTGGAGGGCTTTTTCTAAGTTTTATTTATATTGGTTAATGTTTATTATGATTTTCGGGTGGTAGTTCTGTTCTTAATTTAACTTCTTTTTTCAATACGATTTTTTTTTTACTTAAGTAGGTAATAATTATGTATTATGTATTTTAAAAATGATCAACGTTCATTTTCAAAAACTATACTTACCTACTTAAAATGTGATTTTTTTATTTATTTATAGCTTTTATAAGCCTTAATGCACATCGACT
>JARACY010000763.1:0-77153 GCA_029255725.1 Scrobipalpa atriplicella | reverse complement strand
ATATACTGGGTTGTGACGTCACACGCATGTAAATATTGACTCAAATCAATAACTTCTATATGTTTAACTCGATCATTAAATATAAATCTGCATTTTTTTTTCAAATGATGAATGAGACCCACAGTTATTTTAGCCACAGTTTTAAGTATAAAACGTTTTGATTTTTTTAGCCACCCAGTCAACATCCCTATTCATGTGTATCGGAATTACTATCAGGATTGGGAGCGTTAAAAAAAATAGAATGACAGTTGCTTTTTACCCGAGGGAGGGTTTCAATATTGCAATACTCGTGACACACATAACATCCATTATCATATCAGAGTCTTAATTAGATTCTATCTTTATGAGTCTGACGAAAACGGCTCTTATTGAGGCTCTGCCTACCCTGCATAAGGAACGTGGGCGTGATTTTTACGTACAAAACTTTACATGGCTGATATTCTAACGAACATTCCGTCTGCCGTTCATTCAACTTGTCTGCTTTTTCTAATTACCTAAGAGATTCTTAACACATAAGGAAAAAAAATACGCACATTTCGCACACTTAAGGCGCTATAATGATGCTTTATTTCTCTGGTATGTGAATATGTGTCAAGTCAGAATTTAAAGTACGCTACTAACTCTGAGTAAGAAAAAAAAATTACTCGTAAAACTATTCGCAAGAAAGCGACAAATTTATTTTTATTTGTGTCTTAAACATATTTGTTTTTGGTTCAATGGTCGTGTGAATGAACTTGATGAAGAATGGATGGTTTGAATGTTTATCAGGAAGTTCAGTTTTCCTTGTAAAAATGAAAAATATTAAATTTTATATATCGTAACTCGCAATTCTTGTCTTTCAAGAATATTGTATAATAATAAAAAAATTGGACAAAATGACGTCCAGCAATTTTGCCCAAATCTGTGACAGTCATATATTTTTTTAGCTGATGTCATATGGATGTCACAAAAATGGCCTCAGTTTGTAATGAAAACGGACGGATCTCATTTGACTCCGCAAATCATGTAGTCAGAAGAATGTCAACCAAGTAGAGAACACAACAGAACACAACAGTATATTGATGTGTTGAATAGTAAGATAAAATAAAAAAAAAACATTTTTTATAAGAAGCTTTTATAAAAAACCTCTGGCGTCGTAGCAAATGTCTACGGCGTAGAAGGAACCGTAGCAGTTGGTAAGCAAACAAAAACGAGTAAATTCGAGTACCAAATAACTAGTAAACAAACACTGAACATGCATTATTTATTATCAGTACTGAAACACTCAGCGGAAGGAAGCTGACATCAGTCGATGATGTTACATACTTCGACTGCACGCTAATGAATGACTGATAAGGTGATAAGTAATGAGACCGAGGACTTTTCGATAACACCTTCCGTTCTAGGTAATTCGTGTAGTTTTTCAAGAAAACTATTTGACTATGAGGTCAATTTTGTTCAATTTTGTGCTTCCATGCTGGACTGGGAGTGATAGAAAAACGTAGAATGTGCCAGCTGCATCTCCTCCCGAGCATGCTGTAAAAATCAGCTAAGGGAATCGAGGGTTTCAGTGTATTGCAATTTAGGCGATGGGCTGACAACCCGTCACTATAGCAATATACATAATCATCTTCTGTATTAGCCTACGAAACTTGTCAGACGTGGCGGAACAACCTATGCTTAGATCGTTTTTGCTCTGCCTACCCCATTAGGGATACAGGCGTGATTTTATGTATGTATGTATGTCAATTTTTTGTCAGCCCTGTCCCCGGTATCCTAGGGTTGTCTCATTAACTACTCGTGTACTAAAATTTTATTTCGAAAATAAGAACGTCCTCTTTTTACTTTCCATATTACTATTAAAGGTTTAAGTATTAACTGTACGTTTCTGCGGAAATCTACACTGATTCCCAAGAAATTGGCGCAGATATGCCAATGACATGACGTAGTGTTTACTACGGTCTGGTATAGTCATAGTGAAGTATGAATACGCAGTGAGTAATAAAAGTTGATGAGGCGTTTGCTTTCCTGGTTGTTCGTAATACGCATGTTAGCTATTATGTAGTTTCCAGGTAAGGTGAAGGGTTAAATATTGTCCGTTAATTTCTGCAGTAAAGCAGTTGTGTTTGCTGCCTTGAGCAATATTGCTTTTCTGTCTTTCCAAGGCAAATTACGTATATTTTTGCTTCAGGCTGGGTAAAGGGATAAACGATGGAACACAAGCGTTGGAAAGAGCAAGATACGCGATGCATTACGAAGCCTTACTTTCTAAGTTTGATCTAAGTTTTTCACAGCCAATTCTTTGGTGCCGTTGACGAGGATGAATTACTAGGAGGTCAATACAGTTCTCGCAAATTTTGGAAGCGTCTGATTTTAACTGTTTGAAAGTCTACACGATAAGAACAAGTGAGGTGCTTAGCTTAGCTTACCTTATAGTTAAGCCCCTGCACGTCTTCTTCGAGGCTGACGTCCGAGTACATGTCGTCGGCCGGCTCGCCGCCCGACCCGCAGCCCGACGAGTTGAACGACGACGACCGGTATAGCTGGCTGGTGACAATAGAAATAGAGATTCTAAATTCAAATTTTTTTTTTCTTAATTCAAGACTAGAAACAGGCGGATGTCAAAAAAAAACAAAAAGTTTGTATCTCGAAGCCCACAAAATGATAGATACTGACTGGCTCTTACATTTTTTTGGCAGTATGTGCTTAGTTTCATTTGCCTCTTTTATATTTTCAAGTATAGGTCATGTTCTCCCCTCGATAAACACTGTACTATTTTTATTAGAAGAAAGAATAAGCTCGATCCTCACCCAACCGGACGAGTTGAACTGAACAACTATAGCTGGCTGGTGACAAAAGATGTTCAAAGTAGTTTTTGTTGTTTTTTATAAAAAGAATAAATATATGTAAAATAGGTATGTAACGTTCGGGCTTTTTGGAGGTTTTACATCAACTTCGGAGAAGACGTGCAGGGGCTTAACTATAAGGTAAGCTAAGCTAAGCACCTCACTTGTTCTTATCGTGTAGACTTTCAAACAGTTAAAATCAGACGCTTCCAAAATTTGCGAGAACTGTATTGACCTCCTAGTAATTCATCCTCGTCAACGGCACCAAAGAATTGGCTGTGAAAAACTTAGATCAAACTTAGAAAGTAAGGCTTCGTAATGCATCGCGTATCTTGCTCTTTCCAACGCTTGTGTTCCATCGTTTATCCCTTTACCCAGCCTGAAGCAAAAATATACGTAATTTGCCTTGGAAAGACAGAAAAGCAATATTGCTCAAGGCAGCAAACACAACTGCTTTACTGCAGAAATTAACGGACAATATTTAACCCTTCACCTTACCTGGAAACTACATAATAGCTAACATGCGTATTACGAACAACCAGGAAAGCAAACGCCTCATCAACTTTTATTACTCACTGCGTATTCATACTTCACTATGACTATACCAGACCGTAGTAAACACTACGTCATGTCATTGGCATATCTGCGCCAATTTCTTGGGAATCAGTGTAGATTTCCGCAGAAACGTACAGTTAATACTTAAACCTTTAATAGTAATATGGAAAGTAAAAAGAGGACGTTCTTATTTTCGAAATAAAATTTTAGTACACGAGTAGTTAATGAGACAACCCTAGGATACCGGGGACAGGGCTGACAAAAAATTGACATACATACATACATAAAATCACGCCTGTATCCCTAATGGGGTAGGCAGAGCAAAAACGATCTAAGCATAGGTTGTTCCGCCACGTCTGACAAGTTTCGTAGGCTAATACAGAAGATGATTATGTATATTGCTATAGTGACGGGTTGTCAGCCCATCGCCTAAATTGCAATACACTGAAACCCTCGATTCCCTTAGCTGATTTTTACAGCATGCTCGGGAGGAGATGCAGCTGGCACATTCTACGTTTTTCTATCACTCCCAGTCCAGCATGGAAGCACAAAATTGAACAAAATTGACCTCATAGTCAAATAGTTTTCTTGAAAAACTACACGAATTACCTAGAACGGAAGGTGTTATCGAAAAGTCCTCGGTCTCATTACTTATCACCTTATCAGTCATTCATTAGCGTGCAGTCGAAGTATGTAACATCATCGACTGATGTCAGCTTCCTTCCGCTGAGTGTTTCAGTACTGATAATAAATAATGCATGTTCAGTGTTTGTTTACTAGTTATTTGGTACTCGAATTTACTCGTTTTTGTTTGCTTACCAACTGCTACGGTTCCTTCTACGCCGTAGACATTTGCTACGACGCCAGAGGTTTTTATAAAAGCTTCTTATAAAAAATGTTTTTTTTTTATTTTATCTTACTATTCAACACATCAATATACTGTTGTGTTCTGTTGTGTTCTCTACTTGGTTGACATTCTTCTGACTACATGATTTGCGGAGTCAAATGAGATCCGTCCGTTTTCATTACAAACTGAGGCCATTTTTGTGACATCCATATGACATCAGCTAAAAAATATATGACTGTCACAGATTTGGGCAAAATTGCTGGACGTCATTTTGTCCAATTTTTTATTATTATACAATATTCTTGAAAGACAAGAATTGCGAGTTACGATATATAAAATTTAATATTTTTCATTTTTACAAGGAAAACTGAACTTCCTGATAAACATTCAAACCATCCATTCTTCATCAAGTTCATTCACACGACCATTGAACCAAAAACAAATATGTTTAAGACACAAATAAAAATAAATTTGTCGCTTTCTTGCGAATAGTTTTACGAGTAATTTTTTTTCTTACTCAGAGTTAGTAGCGTACTTTAAATTCTGACTTGACACATATTCACATACCAGAGAAATAAAGCATCATTATAGCGCCTTAAGTGTGCGAAATGTGCGTATTTTTTTTCCTTATGTGTTAAGAATCTCTTAGGTAATTAGAAAAAGCAGACAAGTTGAATGAACGGCAGACGGAATGTTCGTTAGAATATCAGCCATGTAAAGTTTTGTACGTAAAAATCACGCCCACGTTCCTTATGCAGGGTAGGCAGAGCCTCAATAAGAGCCGTTTTCGTCAGACTCATAAAGATAGAATCTAATTAAGACTCTGATATGATAATGGATGTTATGTGTGTCACGAGTATTGCAATATTGAAACCCTCCCTCGGGTAAAAAGCAACTGTCATTCTATTTTTTTTAACGCTCCCAATCCTGATAGTAATTCCGATACACATGAATAGGGATGTTGACTGGGTGGCTAAAAAAATCAAAACGTTTATACTTAAAACTGTGGCTAAAATAACTGTGGGTCTCATTCATCATTTGAAAAAAAAATGCAGATTTATATTTAATGATCGAGTTAAACATATAGAAGTTATTGATTTGAGTCAATATTTACATGCGTGTGACGTCACAACCCAGTATTTTCATACAAAAAAGCGTTTTTGACATTTCATAAAAAGATGCTGATTTGACTAGTAGTCAAATAGCGTATTATAATCTTCCTATTGCATGCGCCACCTTCGAACTGGGTGCAAGGTCACTCTGGCTCCATGCCAACACTCTAAAAACTATTAAATTGGTACACTTTCTAGGAGGTGGTGATAATATAAATTCAATTCTATTACAAAATCAAGCGATTTGTTAAAAGCTTTGGCTGACGAGCTATTTCGTTTATGATCTTTGTCAGGTTCACAAATGACACAATGAACTCTGTCTTTGGTCGCACTATCAGAGGAGTATTTCAATTGTAGTTACTTATCAATTTTTTTTATTTAGTGTGTTACTCTTGAAAATATGAAGCCAACCTCTGAATAAAGAATCCATGCAGACCACGCTAGACTACAAAGGGAGTTTTTGATGTTTGCTTTCTACATGGCTTTCTATAAAAATAATGAATGAGTCACTTCAAATAATAATAAGTTAATCTATGATAAGCTCATCATTTCCTGTTTTGTCCTTTAATCCTTACATAATGATTCCTTTATATTCGCTTAATATTCTCCGCCTATCTTTGAAGCTCATCCATTTCCGGCCGGTCAATGGGTTTATTTAAACCCATAGCCACGATTATACATGACCGTTGTTCAGTGACCCCTAGGGACATACAGACATACACATTGATAGACACTGCAAAGGAAAGGGCTCGAACAATGGGGGTACATTATACTATTAATAAGCACCGTGCCGCTTCATTTGATAGTCGCGCTAGCTACATCCAACATGGCTGCCGGAAGGCCCTCAGCTGCGTACGCGCACTTCCGGTCAAACGCACGTCGTATTTGTTTGTTTTTTGATTCAATAAGCCGGTACAATATGTACCTACCAAATAAATAATTTAAAAAAAAAACATCTTGTTTGTAGTATTATTATATTTTCGGCGATACTATACTACAAACGAGACGTATTATAAATTCTGCTGATTAATTCTCATAGACGTTATAGTATAGGAAACTTAAAAGCACTACGATAATACTACTCACTTAAAGGAACTATATCCGATACAGACTCAGCCGGACTAAAACAAGCTAGTTTCAGGTTTAGCTAGTTTACCAGTCGATTGACTAGACACAACAAAACATAACAATAACGAACGGTATGCCAGTTTCTAGAATCTAGAGACTTGCATTATCCATTGCATTGCCGTGGCCAATGGGGACATCGGTTGGTATTTCAAGTTGCATGCTATGTAGGTAGATAGAAGGTTCTTACGAGTAGACGATACATTGTAAAACTTGAGCAATTTTATAGCCCCTATTAACGCAATCTTTATCAACCATCCTCTAAAAGGTACTTAGCTGATATTTAAATTAAAACATTTCACGAACTTTCATAACAACTTTAATATGTAAAACCTAATATATTTTTTCATACACCTATCATTGTTCTATTGAAAGATAATCAGTTTCATTATGCGGAACACAACCAGCATAATAATCCACTAGAGAAATTATGTCAGAATTTTCTTTTTACTGACAATCTTTCACCGATGTATGTAAAAATATACAGCAGATTTAAGTATTTCCTCATTCTGCAGAAGGTACATACATCTTCAGCTCATCAAAATAAGCCTACATGCAAGCAAGACAATAGGCACTTGCGTCGCCACCCACGACTCGACTACTATATGCTAGATCGACTCTGGCGCAGGCGTGGGAGCAACTATGTCAAGGATACTGGGAGTCAGCGCTATCCAGTAGAAATTGTTAGAAAATTGTTGCAAGTTATTTTCATATCACCCAATATTATCAGTCAAGTGAATCTCTGGGGCGGCAGAGTTCTACTTATCAAATAGTCCATTTCTCATTTTAAGTATGTACTTATCTAGGTCATTAATTTTGTTGATTAATGTAATGTTTCGGCATGGTACGGTTCTCTCCTCACACCATTTTTTTTCTATTAGTACAGAATCCTAAGAAATGGGATGGATGGCAGTTGGTCTTTGAGGTAGCTTTTCCTGAAAAATTTAATCTCGTTCAGTAATCATAATCAACCCCAATTACGAAATCATGTGTACAGCGGTAGATTTCAAATTGGGCAGAAATTGATCACAATCAGTTCTGCTTCTGACTAATTGAAATTCGTTTAATTGACAGTTTTAATTATTGTTTTTACAAACACGACGTAACGCTTTATATTTATTGTTTTAATTTGTCAGTTCTGGGTTAATTTTAATAAGTTCCGATTTCTTTACTGATGACAAGTTCAGTATTTCTTAAGACAATTCTTACGTACGCCAAGTCTTTCACTTAACCAATCGCACTTAAATCTTTAAGTGAGTGTAAAGATGTCACAATCCCAGAAACCGCTAAATCATTTTTGAGAGCTTATGTAAGGAACAAGATGTGTTTGTTCCTTAGTCACATTTAAAGATCTTTATAAAAGCAACTTCTCATAATATAACGGTTTATACTTTGGCCCGATGGTCCGACGACATCTTCAAATTCATAGGCGCGAACTGGATGAGACTAGCACAGGACCGTGAGGAGTGGCGCAGTAGAGAAGAGGCCTATACCCTGCAATGGGTGGATGTGGGCTGAGGATGATGATGATGATGATACTTTCTTGCTGGACTGAGAGTGATAAAAATATTGTATCTAGCCAGTAGTACCTTCTGTCTGGCTGCTTCTGCTTAAGCCATAAAATTCGTATAAACACAACTTACCTTACCTACTTACTTATCATAATCCCTGCATAGAAACTAAAAGAATCTCTTTCTATTCCCATTTTAGAATATTCTATAAATGGTTACCCAATTAATATTGAAGATATTTTTGATCATTAAATCGTCAGTAGATTGTTCAAAGATCGAACATTGCGTAAAGTGAATCTTGGTCATGTCACTGATCTATTATATTATATCTTATCGATATCGATCATATCGATAGCTTATGCCTTATGTCAATAATAGAACTGTGTTGTTATGTAACATGTTAAATGCTGAGTCTTCTAGGAGGGTTATACTTAGGGTCATATCATTTTTATCCTTAGCTATCATCTTTGAGATATGAATCAAATGTCTGGGATCCAAATTATTTTGCAAACATAATATAAAATTGCATGGCAAAGACAGTAAAACTGTGCATTTTGTTCTAAATAATCCTGAGAATTAACCAAACAACTACGCAAATCTACGCATGCGTATACAATTTATACAGCTGTATAAAAAAAACTTATCACACCCCAAAAAAAAAATGCAATGAAACGGAAAGTGGGTGCGAACGAACGCGTGCGAACATCAAGGTACAGATTAAATAATAGCCCAAACAAATGCATTGTGTTCAGATGCCAGATTGCCAGACCTCTCGAAGTTGGCAACACTATTCACGGAATTACTAGGCATTACGCATCACAACACACTATTAAGACTCATTACACTTTTTCCCATATCAGCGAGATTCTCTCAAGAAATGTTCCTGGGCTCCTGGGTGGGGCAGATAGACAATGATACCAGAATTACTTAATACCGGTGAGAATGATCTAGCTACTGTTTGCATTTTTACACCTGGCAATTACGTGCATGGGCTATGAAAGGTGCGTAATCATGCGAAGTGCTGCTATTTCTGGTATCAAGTCTTGCAATGGGTAATTCGTTTAATCTGTAATTTTTATCAACTCTTTCGAGAGCTTGGTAAATATTTTAATTTTATTCCAACTGGCTTTTCGTTTCTTCTTGTTTGTTACCTAGAACGTAAAAGAAAAACATATAAAAGATTAACCTACAGCATTGTAGTTAGGTACTTTTACATATTTTACCCAGTGACTTCTAAGACGAGCACGCATTTGCATCTTCCAAAAAGAGGTCTCAAAATTTTTCGCCACATAAATTTTCTTGCCAGTTTTCATAGGCAGGCCATAGCTATAATGTAGCTTTATATTTAAAAAAAACTACATACCGTTGCCAATATAGGAAGTCTAAATAAATCCCTAGCTGGGGGCAACGCCAGTAATCTAGGGCATACACAAATTAGAAAAAACTTTATGGGGCGCAAAGATCGACGCGTGAGTTTTAGCCCGATATATCTGGCATAGATCTATAGCAATTATACTGTCATATCTGCAACTAGCAATTATCTCCTAGATGACACTAGCAATATGAGAGTTTCTCACAATAAAGCCCATGATTTTATGGATCTAGATTGGGTGTAATAATTATAATTTAGAACGGTAGCGTCTAAGCTTCTTACGCATGGCTTGGTAGGGCATAACTATTGAGTATATCTTGATCTCAAATCTTTTCATCATCACTTTAACAGGGACATTCTATTCTCAAACTTAATTAATACATATATTTGAGGTAAATCTTTAATTATCGGCAGCTAGTATCTTGACCGATAGTATAATTTTATCCCGATAATAACATCTGTTTCCTCCAATCTTCACTTCCTAATTGGTCTTTTTTATTCATCTAAACCACCATAATTTTCACATGTTTGTCTTATAGTTCCATATCTGTTTTCAAATTAGTTTACCCTTGAACCACGTTGAGATCGCGTAGTATTGTCTTGCGATGCAGAACGTATGTATCATAATTATTTTGTCATCAAGGAAGTATGACATATACCTTACCTATGACAAGTAGGTATTTAGTGTTGGCATAATTATCTACAACTTCAATGCTATATCTTCTCGATAGTTTACTTAGCTAGATCAAAACATTATTATCGATGTGGTTGCTTGGTCAATCAAACAAGTGACAGGAAAATGTTGATAATCTAACCTTATCGTCTATTAAGAATAACGAATAAAGATTTTTAGATTCCATTGTTCTACAACAAAAATATGAAATCAAGGATATCAAAACAGTAAAATAAGTTCCATGTATCAGAAGTACCAATAGTAATACTACTCTATAGCCCCTATATTAAAATATTCATGACGATAAGCATCAATAATGTAATTAAATAGCCCCAAAAACGACTCTCACTCACTCACAGATCCTCTCTATCCCTCACCCTTGGATAATCCCTGGTGATTCCGTAATAAATGAGTCAGGGGGAAAACTAAATGAAAAAATGGTTGCATGTTACACTACTATAAATGCTTTAATCGAATCGTAGCTAAATACTGGAGACGACATAGAAATTGTAGCTACCTACTGAAAGACGTTAAGTAAATTTTTGGATTAACAAAATTGGTATATTATAGGGATAAATAATAATAACTAATTTAATGATAAAAATAAAGCACACACGGAAAATTGTACAAATAATAACAACATACAGGATAATAAAACTAAAATTTCTTAAATGTAATTATTTTAACGTTACACTAAAATATATAGAACAATATTGATTAAAACAATTTCAGTAATTTATTCTTCATAATTTGAACGCTTATATGTTATGTTATGTAGTTATACTGTAGTACAACTCATTTGTTTGGACATTACCTATTGTCTTGCACTCTACAGTATTCTACAGACTTGACTTCTTGTCCGGATTCTTGACTAGAAGCCGCTTGTGTCTACGCACTACCACTTACTTTACCACGCTCACAAAAACCGTATTAAAATGTATGAGAGCTCATTGTTCTGTTATTTGCAATTGTTTATACGTTGTATAATACCTATTCTACTTCCCTGGTTTAGCTTCAAGAATATTTTGTTAGGAATATTCGTATTGTCTATATTTCCTTTTCTTAGTTTGGTTATTTGGTTTGTTAACGGTTATTTTAAATGCCAATTGGTCATGTATCAGATATCTTAACACCGTTTCAACATTATGGTTTTCAACGTTAGCTGGTACATTCAAATCGATAAGCAAATCATCTATAGAGATACTACCAACATAAAACTTTTTTTTTTTGCAGTCACTGATCATTTTTTCATTTTTTTAAAGTTAGTCTCATTTGTAGTTTAAATGATGAAAATGATCGAAAGAATGATTATGAGATCGAGGTCATCTGCATTAATCATTGTGTTGCACGAAATCAAGACTCTTATATTATATTATAATATTAGGTACGTCAAAATGTAAACAGAAACGTTAGGATATCTTATATTAATTGAATATGATAAAAAGCCTCTCAAGTATCCTTTATTAAGCTAATAATAGATAATTTTAATGAGGCAGATGTTTTTCAAGTGCAGTATTAAAGACAAGAACTTAAGCTAAGTATAGATACTCCAGAATGCAGGTACAAGACAAACTGAAACATTATAATTTAAGAAGTCTTTTAACAAAATAAAATAAAAATTACGACGTTTTTGTTTGGCGATGTTGTTTACATTCAAATTGTTGTATTGCTTTTGTAATTGATGTACCTACTCGACTGTTCATTGAGCATGAGCAGAACAAATTCCACATTGCAAAACCTGCTAAAGGATTTTCCGTATCTTTGCAAACAAAAGAAGCAATTTCAAGACAAATTAAACTATTTAAGTTTCATTAATGATTCGTTTTATTTGCATTACTCTGCTGCATTTAGAAGATATGGATCAGAAGCGATTGCTTCTAGTTTCACTTTCATTGCTGTGTCTATAATGTTCTTCGTAGCTCTCAATCAAGTGAGCTTAAATATTATATTTACGTTTGCGATTCCGTTCTGATTACTGTAGTCGATAGTGATAATAGTTTTTTTATTAGTTATTGTACTTGATGACTTCACTTTCGATTAGAATCACTACTGATGCTACAATATCTTGTAAGAGTCGCAGTAAATGCTTAGTTAAGTCTTAGCAACATTGGTAAAATTATAACTAAGACATATTGGATTTTTTGGTGGGATTCATAGTGACATTTAGACCAAAATATAATATGTTACATACAAGAGCTTAATCACTCGCCATCTGACATCGTCTAATGTAATCATGGCGAGCCCTCAGCCGTAAAATGACGAGATGCGGCCAGACTGGGGGAGCTTTATGAAAGGGGTTATTGCCTTCGACTATCGCAGTGCATGTGCAGGGGCCAGGAAGCGAATATAAGTTTATTTCGTTTAGACGCAGTTGGTCACAATCGCGATTGGTCAAAATTTAATTTGATCATCATGAACAATATTCAATGTTTGAAGGCAGGAATACCTACAATACAGTTGTTATCTGTCTTTTTGAATGTTTATTATTACTAGACAAACATTTAATTGATGTAAAAAATGCATACTGATGTGAATTTTAACTTTATGTGTAGTTCCTTCAAACTCTTCAAAAACATCTTTTTTAACTGCCTTCTGTTCCTATTTAAAAAAAAAAATTGCAGGTGTTTTTTTAAAAACCCCAGTTTTGGCCGTTTGCAACTTTGACTAATCGCAATTCCATGATTTTCTGACCAAGTGCATCTAAGCGGCGAATTTAGTTTATTTGTATTTTGTACGTAGTGGAGCCCGGCGTGCCCGCGCCGGCTGATTATCATGTCGTGTCAATGGGTGGGGCGCCGCTCGCCGCGCCAGTAACCGCCGCGATACCCTGCCAATAACACGCGCCGACTCTGTACCTAAATATTTCACACGATCGCTCCAAGTCGAAACTTCACTTCGCTTCAACCGTTAACTTCAAAACTGATTCGGAAGTTTAGTGGTCTTTCGCGATGTCAGAACGACCGTCGAAAATCTTGAATCGCATCCGCCGTAGCATCGTCTTACCCGATATCATCCTAATTCTTCTCTACGACGACAATTAGGATTCTGTGACGTTCCGTGCAAACTTGTGCTCTGTGACAAGTGAAGCCGTGTATGTGACGATGTGACATAAAGTGATTACCGTTGCAAGTGTTACGTCTTTACTGTGGATCATAATTTTATTATCGTCAAACTTACTCGAACAAACTTTACTGTTTATATAAGTGTGCCATTGGATAGCTTTATCTTTAAAACTATTCTAATCTTCGAAAGTCAAATATTAGTGCAATATTGGAATAAATCCAAAGATAATATCGGACCGGTTGCGGAATCGGTTTGAATGTTCAAGTCGGGAATATTTAATCGGTCGAGGGCCACGATGGGTGAGAGGGAGAGCATTGACGTTGAGGATAGTCTGGAGCTGGAGTACGACATGTGGGACGGTCAGTTCGACTTCGTGGGTCCTCAGGGCCCCCCGCCGGAGCTGCGCAGTCGCATCACCTCCGACGCGAGCCTCACTGAGGACCTGTTCACCGGGTCCCCCCTGACCCCGCATCTGACCAATGGGCTCAATGGGGGCAAGAAGACCGCCGCTCATCAGTGGTGCGACAATTTGACAGATCAAGTGAGCATTCCGGTATTTCACTCTTAACGATTTCTTTCATAGCATGTATACTCATACATTATTGTTTGTTCTACATTATTCACTAAATACCCAATAAGTGCCAATGTAGTCGTCAAATGCTGTACCATTCGAGATTGGATTGCAGTAACCCATTTATCCTTATTTGACTCACTCCCATTACTCATTACTGGAATAACATGAATTGCGTCAGCGAATTAACCAATATTTTGTTAAATATTTCTAATGTTTTTACGTTAGGTACGTACGTATGCATTGAAATCTTAATTATTTTATACTGACTCATCAACACTTCACATATATATTATTTAACTCTTTTTATCTGACTTTTACATACCTATTTTCACGGAAAACTCACTCTCATTTGATACATCTCTGATTGTGATAAAATTTGGTGCATTGTTATCTTTCATTCTAGACGCAATGCCAGGGAGAAATTAAATTGAAAAACATGTCTCAAACTGTAATAAAAAAAAATACAATACAATTATTTATATTTGTCTCTTTCTAACAATAATGTAGTTCCGAAAAAATTATGAGCATTGCTGGTAGTAACAAATCCAAGAGTGGATAGAAAACAAAAGTGTTTCTTTTTTCGGTCGATTGGAGACTACCTCCGCTGGGCCATATCGGTTCACTCCTGTTACTTCCTAATAAGTTATTTAACATTAAAAATAAAATTTCTTAAATACTGTTTTATTAATATTTCTATTTTTTTAGTTAAGTTCCCTAGTTTACTAACCTATTTAAAAACTGAGGATATATAGAGATGTTATACGAAAATATTATTATTTACCTGGATTGCGCTGGTTGAATTGAAACTATCTATGACATCAGAGATTTTATAATCAGTCCTGAAGGAGCTAATAAAACTTGTAGGTAAACAAACTAATTCATGAAGTAAAAATAATTTCCTATGGTATTAATCATTCACTTTGACACAAATGTCATCCAACTTCTAGTGTAGATATATGACGTAAAGTAAATGATAAGGGCATTAAATTTTTGACACATAATAGAGATTCTTTTGTATATTCCGAACAATAAACTGTTGAATTCGAATATAATTTCGTAGAAACAGGAATAACCGTACCGTCGCGGCCTCGCTACTCGTCTGATTTGTGAACTACTGTCACGCAATTCTCCAACTGTAATGCGTCTTGTATAAGAAACAGTCTACGAAACAGTCAATCGATCAAACCACGTTTAACGCCACTTACTATGTCATGTAGTGTAAAGAACACAAAGTCGGTCAACTGATCCTTATATTTACAACTACATTGATGATACTCTAGTTTTTCCATTGCATTATTGCCTGTGTAAGTATAGTAATATCTCCTACTCAGTGTTGTGCTAATAAGTGTGTATTTATAGGATCCTAGACTTTATAAATTCACTTATTTGTAATATTTTGACACTTATTTAACCGCTTTTGAATGGAAGTCAAATCTATGAAATCAAATGGACAACATATGTGCGAAGCCAGGGCAAGAGACTAGTCTTTATTTATGCTTGTAAAAGTTCTTCATCGATCAAATGCCACTTACGTCTTCCGAATACAGCGTTTGCCACTTTACGATTTACGTCTCCAATTTTATCGATAATATCATCATTTTTTGTGACTTTCTTATCGATTTCCAGAACTTTTATTTTGAAATGTCGAGTGCTTAACTTAGTAGTATATTTTTCTTGAAAACTCCGTAGTATTTCGTTTTTAGTTTGTAATTTTTGTGAAATATGTTAGCTATATTTTAGACATGCTACGTCAAATTTCATCTGATATTTCGACATTTTAATATTCATTAGACGCTAGTTCATCAAATGAAAAAAAACTACCACTGACGGACATAAATCTTTACAATTTATAACCAGTAGCTAAACAATTGGCGCTTAGTTGTTGGGAAAAATTATACCATCTACACTAATTGCTATTTTGAGTTTTTTGCGTAAGAACGTTACGTGAATATTTTAAAAACAACCAACTCACAATACAGATGTTATTCTTGACAGCTCCATTCTTTAATTAACATGATTAAGTTCTAGTTACGTACTTAGGTCTGCTTAACGTGTGTTAAGTTTTAATTAGAGTTATCTTCCAATAAATTATCTACTGACGTGACGAAATTGGTTACTTAAGATAATTTCGCTAGCTTGTGAAAATGGCGTCATAATTTCATGGAAACAGTATATTAGTTTTCTGAAACTTGTGAACATAATTTGATAGTAACCGCTCATTATTAATGTTCGTTAAATAAGTGTATTATTTTTTAAAAACCTCATTCGCAATGTTATCAACAACAACAACAACAAAACTTCCACCATAATTATCGTTTCCACGCGGTAGTGTGTGTACTTCCGGAAAATTCTTGTAGTCTTCAGTTGTATCATGTTGTATTGAGGAACTGTATGCTTAATGTATGCCACGGTCAGGGCACGTCACAATACTGCAGCAACCAGGTTAGCATGCAACAGCAGAAAAAAAACTGCAATCGTAATATTTGTATTCTTCGTAGAAGTTATTCGTTTCCTGTGTTAATCGTGTTTGTTTTTTTTGCGATGTGTCTGTCATTATCTTTAATTTCAATCATTATGTGACATTAATATGGTTTATGTTGCAAACAAGTTAATTTTAATATTTACCTGCTTGGCATTCTGCATCTGCGTACAATGTGTTTGAATATGTTATATCGATGATGTTATAGTGTGGTTATAGTTAACCGTTTTCTCGTTACAAAAAACATAATATGTGCTGCATGTAAGTATTTCGAATTATTTATTTTGGAATTGGAATCGACTATCCCACAGCACAGGTAGGTCTTGTAATAGATTTCAAGAAATCCTTAAAAGACTACTTTTACACGTCCGCCACATTCTTGAACGTCCACTTATTAGCCCGCAGTTTAAATATTTTCTCAGTAGAAACTTGTCTGCCTAGACCTAATGGTTTTATTAATGTACCTACTCACTAGTCACCAGTACCTACCGCTGAGTAGTACCTCTTAGCTAAAGCATTCATTTGCCAACTTTCTGATCAATCGACTGCGTTCATAACTCTTCGCGACAGCTTTTTTTATTTAAGCAAAAAGCAAATTACAACGCAATGAACTCGCATAGTAAACAGAGCTAAATTACAGATAATTAAAATAGTAAACAGTCCACGAACAGCAGTGACCGTTATTGGAATCGAATCACGAGTGCATATCGATTATGTCGAGTGTGAATCGACCGATTATGTTGAGTTGAGACTAGAATCGATCGATTTGATACCGCATGGCCGCGCTTACACCTCGGACGGATGTGGGAATTCGCCTCATTCGCCACGCGATGCGATGAAGTCGATGAACCAGTGACCTGGGTTATCTGCAGACCACACTGAAAGAAAATGTTACGGATCGAATATATAGCACATACGAGTACATACTTTTACTTATTGAGGTTCTTAGCTGAACTAATGCAAGAGTGATTTGCATAAGTGTGGATAATTTGACTAGCCTATTTGAATGGTTTTCAACCGCCCATATATATCTGAGTTTTCAACAGGATGTTAAAATCTTCATAAATACGAATATATAATAACCCATCTGAATATTTAGAAACTTTAGAAATTACTAGCTCTTCGAACAAAAACTTACACTAGCTAGAAAGCAATCAAGAGGCACTAATGCCTAGAGAGAGCGAGTCTAGCAAATTTATATCTCCTTCGATATGACATAAGATTGATTATATGCGCAAGATTAGCAAAAACCTAATCCTTCTTACCAACATCAGCGGCGTCTGTTTAAGGCGCATTTCCTAGTAATTCAATATTACGCAACACGCACATTGTATCTCGAACCGTTCACTGCAAGTTGAATGGAACCAAACCAAACAGGGGCCTATTTTACTATAGCCTGACTATAGCAGTTCAGAAACTCGGTGTTGAAACTGTGTATAATTCTCTAATATTTCAACTCGAAATACTGGTTTTATTTCATAAATATGCTAGAATTCTAGCCGTAATTAAATAAGATTTTCACAGATCGTAAAGTTAGGCTGTTTCAAAAATAAATTTGGTGGGTTTTGTAGTGAGCGAACATCCAATAAACAAACACTGATTCATACCTATCATAATCGACTCTAATAACTCTAATAAACTGAAAATTATATGACGTGCTCAAATGGTGATAGATTCTGTATCATATCATGACTAACACCACCACCTTATAATTGCGGCTTTAAAAATATACGTTTGCTAAACTCTTTATCAACAAAGACATTAGTAGGATGCTTTTAACAAACAAGGCAGGGCATCTATGGTACTGGAAAGCGGCCCGGCGAGTCAGAAACCTCTCGACATGAGGAAGTCACGAGCCCCCGCCAGCTGATTGCACTCTGCGATAATACCTGCTGTTCCACTGTCACTTTAGTAAACCAGCTGTTTGAGGTGATAAGTGGCAGTTGTTGGAAAGCGATTGATCGAAGAAAGATCACATCTAGTTATTGCGCGATTGACTATATATAAACTTATAATCAAAAAGCACTAAACTAGCTCCTGTAAAGACTGACTTAAGAACAAACAATTTCAAACTGTTAATTGAATGGTATGGTAATTAGGAGAATATAAATGATGTGTATTTCAGGCAACTGAAAATCTATCTTTTTTTTCAATAAAACTTTTAAAGTAACATCAAAGAAACACTCCAAAACTGCCTTGTCAACCATTATAGCAATGTAAACAAAAGTTACGCGTCGGCCTTCACATTATGCAAGACAAAAACTAAATATTTGTATTAGTGCAGGTTTCGTCAAATAGCTGGTAAAACATACCACCTAAAATTAGACCTTTTTGAAGAATGTTGTTCAAGATGAGCTCACTACTTGCAAGTAGGTAGATCTATAGCTCTTTGTACTAAGTCCCTGACTTACAATTAATGAGGTTATCTCCCAAATGGCTTTGCTTAAGTTTAAGCGTCAACAACGCATGTAGGTAAGTACAATAACACCGATAAAGTCATTTTAACTTTTAATTAAGGTAGAAGTTTATCAACTTGAATAACAAGTTGCTCATTTCTTTCTAAATATAATTAATCTGTTTTAGTGCCCATACTAAAAAGAAATAAATTATGTTTATAAGAATTTATCAAATGAATGAAGATACTTAATAACAATTTCTGTTCATTATCTGGCTTGAAATAAGTATTTTTGAGATCAGCCACCGACATGCTTGGAAGTGTAAAACCCATTTATGTAGAACAATTCAATCAAAACAACATGTCACTCAAAACGAGTTTATCTCTCACCTGTCTATATGTATCAATAGAATACCGATCTTTTATATCGATACTATTCTTACCGATAGATTTACAAGTCATCCAAATAATGATGGATATGGCCGCAATGTCTATTTTTTATCACTCTATCGAACGACGCGTAATAAAAGCAATAGATTGAAATAAAATTCATTCGTTTCACTTTCTCGAAAAGTTTATAATAAAATATGAAATTCATAATACTTGGTATTGAGTGTAAATAATAAAAGATATTTGTTATCTTTTAACCAAACTAATTAAGACATACTCTCTTTGCGTGATCATAATCGTACATGTTTTTCTTAAATATCCACACGACTTACGTAAAAGTTTTTACGTATGATAATTTTATGTCAGTCGATCTTGGATGTTATTTAATTAAGCATAATTGAACACCAATATTCCATAATTAAAACTCGCCAATTTATTCACAATTTACAATGTCAACGCATTTTAGAATTTATTAATATTAATTTTCTAATGTCTTATACTTTCTACCGTTAATTTCCTGGCAGCCATTTTCTATGTGGACATAATATCATTCCACTTCACTTGATAGATGATTTTATCATTTTCTAATAGACGTATCGAAGAAGCCAGGATAATTCTGATCGAACTTCAGGTAAGTTCGTTCGATCATTAAAGAAGTAGGAACTTTACATAATTTTATTGCAGGTGTGAGCAAATCTAAATTGTCGTAAACTAAATCTAGGAACAAAACTCAGTGATTCTGCGTAAACAATGATTAATCTGTATTCTAACATAACACATAAATTCTAACAGAAAATCTATCATCGTATATAAGCAGTAGTAAAGACAACTGTAAGAACACTTGCTCCTAGGAAATAGCTGTTGGCGGTGAAACTATCCTTGGTCGGGCTTCGACCCTAGCATAACACAGCAAAACTTGTCCGTTCTATGCACCAATAAAGTAGAATTGGATCTTGCCACCACGTTTCCCATTCTGTCTTGATTATCTTTTGTTCTTCTACTCCTAGAGATGTGTAGATGGTGATTTTTGAAGTAATCGTGTGATCGTGATAAATGACTTAAGTTAGAACACTGTATCTCTTTTGTTTAACGATGACTAACTTTGATAGATTTTTAGGCTCTCACTTAAATAACACTTGCGTTTATCTACTTATCAGCTAACTATTATCACTATTATTTAGAAATTAACTTGATTCAGAAGAATTTAAGTCAAATTGTATAGAAATTATAGAATTGGCTGAACTTATTTCTGTACCTACTCTAGGCCGGCCTATAGTCACATCTCTAGTTGTAGTAATATCATAATATTAAATAATGCCACAGCACGCATGGCATAAAATCTGTAAGTAAAAACAGTTTTAATTATTTCTTCAATGCCGAATGGCTACAAATGGTTGGTTGGGTTACGCTCCACGTACAAAACTGTAAATTGTCAATTATTAAACCAATGCGTGGTTTACATTACATTTTGAATTACAAGAAATTCTAATGTTTCAACGGATTCACATTTATATTATCCCATAAATTTTATTAACGATACAATTATGTTATGAATTTATTATTTAAAGATTCCTCATTCCTGCTGCTGCTTAAATTTTTTAAATAAGGCAATTGACGTACGTTACGTATTTATAAACTGTACCCATTCAAAAATCATATTTGTAAAATTCAACAATATTTTCTAAAGAAACAGTGATCTTCATTATCGATCGTCAGTACACTTGAACTGTATACAGAATCTCAAAAGCATGAAAACGCAACCGTCGAAGAAAGTTAACAACCTGCATTTATTACGTCCAAAATAACTCGATCGACAGCACGTATCATCGATACACGTTACAATAATCGTTTATTGTATCGTGTATCCGAACATGTGTCGAACAAAACGTTCGCTTTCATGTACCGTTTCATAAAACTTAAATTTACAAGTAATGTACATTGCGGAGCTGGAAAGCCTATCAGATACAACGTAGATTAATAGACAGTAACCACCCACGCGATGTACATCGAATTATTCTCGTAATTTGCTTTATGAACCAGGTCCCTGTTCTTTCACGCAACTGTATCAGCTTGACGTACGGAAAGACTTGTTATTTGTACTTGTTAGACCACCACCGGGTCTTGTAAAGTAGATGTATAGTTAATAATAGCGTACGAGACGGTAATTTCATTTACTTTCACTGCAATTTGTAACTAATGTTATTAGAACGATAATTTATTTGATTTGTTTAACATCATAAAATCATACGCATAGAACGTAGCATAAATTTGACAACTGTCAGTTTTACTTTTACGTCAAACCTCTTATAATTTAGTTGCAGATTTTGCGTTTACAAACACATTTACCTCCTTACTTTCTATATTACTGATTTATGTTATATAGTATATAATATTCAATTTAATTAGCTTCGTACCAAAATACACTTCATCTAAAAATACGTCCGACGCAAGAGCAAGGTGGCGGCAAAATATCGCAAAAGGTGAATCACTTGGCTCAAATACAAATTTATTTACACTTACATTACTAGTTCTTCTTACTACATTACAAACGATTCCAAACTGTCCACCTCATCGTAAAATAGCACTGTTTTGTGAATGACCTAACTGTTACTCATAGTGAGCTATTTTCTCTACTAAGTATGTGTCTGGCATTTCGAATCTAATGTACCTATTATTATTATTTTCATAATGAGAATAAAAAGATGAACCCTTCATCTTGGTAAGCTCGGTCTACCTTCGTCTATGTCGTACCTAGAGTCAAGATCAAAATCTACGTCCTATTTTAAAAATAACTGAAATTTCTGCTTTTGGCGCCCAACATGGGTCAAGTAGAATTTCTTGTAATTTTAAGTAACTATAAGCATTTTCCGTTACTTAAGAACCTTATCAACTAAACCCCAAAATGATACTGAAACTGTTATTTTTTTATACTAATACGTAAAATCTTGTTACTTTGTAGGTAAATATGTCGGTATCAGAAGCATCCATAATCGAATTAGACCCAACCCGTGTGTGCCATGGTGGCTTCCATTCATTCAATAAGGTGCTTCTATATTAGTCACCACTTAACCTCATCGATGACAAGATACATTACACATAGTAAGTACACATCACTGCGGACAAGTACAACATTGTAACATGTGGTAGAGATATTTGTATGTGTGTTGTTTGAAAATTGCGATAGTTTATTTCCTAGTAGCTTTTCATTTCTACACTTTAAAACGGGGCAATATGGAAATGGAGCCATGTTTTTAACTTATACCTACGACCACACAAACAAACATGTATAGTATTTTTTTTTATTATTTACTTGAAGAAAATACTTATAGTTGTTTTATATATAGGTAGATAGACTATCGCTTAGGTAGATATAAAATTACCGCTTTATCAAAATTTACACGACAGAAACACGTTTGAAATACAAGTTGTTGACAAATGTCCATAAGCTACGCTCACAATCATAAGCTAATTCGCGCATGCGTAGAGTTCTCTCCCGTCGTAAATCATCTGTTTCCTGCTTCCTGCGCCTGCGACTCTTAACTTCAAAGGATAAAATATGGTATGATGAATAACCAAAACGTTTAGTGGGCATAAGCGGAAAAGCCATGTGCTGACAGTTTTGGTCAGCTAACGATCAAATAGAATGGGCCTCATGTACGTACTAGTTACATGTCCTGCGGCAGGTTACCTATACTTTACAGATTTACAGAGAATGTCGCTGAAATAAAACAAATTAATTAATCGATACTTGAATTAATCATCATCAATCACTAGGTATTTATCACTGATCGATCATCAGACCAAAATATGTGCCAAAAGGCAACACTATAAACCAAGTAGTGCCAGCTTAATGTGCAACTGCTACGAACGTACGTCCGGTAAAGAAAATATATGTATATCCATAACTTGATCTAGATCTTTTTTTTGTAATGTAAACTTCAGTATTGAAGCTAGATTTACAGTCTGAAAATACTTACACGCTTTCTTCCACATAGAACACACGAGTTTTAATGCTTTCAGGAATGTCGGTCAGGCAAATGACTATAAACATTACCATTAAATGATGCACGAATGAACAAACACACATGCAATTATAACCACTGTGTAAATATTTCATGAGGTCTACTTCCAAAATGGTAAAAGAAAATCAGATATAAATTACGTCCAATTAAATAAAAAAGATCTTCCGTTTGCAGCTAAAGCTAGAAAGAAAATATGCGGATCCTTGAGTGGTTCCGTTTTTTAGCCATTTTATAATCTTTACACCAGTACAACGTGTTAGAAGTTTGATTTCATAAGTTGCGACACAGCAGATAATTAAAATCCTTATGTACAAACAAGTCTATCGTTTTCAGTGTTCTTTCCTTTCTAATTCCTTCGCATCTTTCATACACTAGGTACAAGGAGAGAAGTTAATAGGAATTTGTCTCTTCTTTTTCTGCCTAGCGTTTTCCCGGCATCCATTATACTTATACTTACCCAAGAGCCTCATAAGATCATAGTAATGAATTTTATGGGAAGTAAGAAACCGCACATTGAAATCCGTTGAAAAGTCCCACGCTTGGAATACTCGTTGTGGTTAAGAAATACTTATAGCTATCCCATAATTTGCTATTAAACTAATAACTGCATGCTTATTAAACGGAAATGTTGAGTTTAGAAACGCCACTGTTAAGTTAAATCGCATATTTATACACTACTTTGATATGATATGTCATACAAATGATCCTCTATTGGGGATAATCCAGAATCACCAAACACATGCGTATACGCCTCATTCGTAAGGATAAATCTGGGTAAAAATGCTAAGCTACGATCAAAATGCATGCTAAGATCAATTTCTAAATTGAATTTACAAATATCTATCGATAGACTCCATTAACATAAATTTTTAAACTTTTAACATCGAATTCTCATCCACCAAACTAAGTATCCCCCTGTTTGTCTCCAGGTGCAGCTGCTGCAACAGCAGGTGACGTCACTAGCCGACACACAGAGCACGGCCGACGAGCGGTACGCGCGCGCGAAGGCCGACAACGCAGTGCTGCAGGCCAGGGTGCACATGCTCGACGAACAGATCCGAGAGGTGAGTACCTAGCAGTGGCGTCACTAGCCGACAACGCAGTGCAACACGCACGCATATCAACTAGGGTCCATCTACCTACATGATAGAGAAGATCATAGAAATACTTCATAATATATTCGATGAGGATGCTGTATGTGCGTATTCCAACATCAATTCCCCATCATCATACATATTATACATCATCATTAATCTTGCGTAGCTACTAGTAGGAGCCTCCCTAAATACAGATATGAAGGAGTAGGTACTTTTAAGATAAACAAAGATTAAACTTGCCCATATGATAGTTTCGGAGATATATAATCTCGGTCATTGATCATGTCATGATAATGTTAAAATCGTAGTACGTGTCTGTGGTTAGTCACGTAAACACAGTTTTATTTTATACCTAAACTCTCTTTCCACAAAAAGTATTCAAAATTATGATATCTCCATTTGATCTTCACCACAGAATCAAATCCTTTAACACAAGGAAGCTGTTCTACAACGAATCTAAACCGGATGATTCTCAGAACAAATCTAAGCCTGCTATTGTTCCTTCTCAGAATGAATCTAAACCTGATGCTTCTTCTTCCCAGATCGAATGCCGGTGCGAAGAAAGGATCGCAGAAGAACAGAAGAGATGTCGCGAGGCCATCGCCCGTGTGGAGCGAGACCGTGACCAACAGTTGACTGCATTGAACGACAGGCTCTCGGCTGCAGAGACTGAAGCTTCCGATCTTAAACAGGAGGTGAGATACCAGTCCATTTTATCCAAGGATAGCGCACTTATCCCTTTCATTTGTAGGATATCCTTCGCTGAAAATTCATCATCAACGTTCGGAATTTGGAAGCACAGAATCGATCTTCTTGATTTTGTAACATTTACGACACCCAAGAAATAAGTTTGTGTTTTTCGATATCACTAATTCGCATAAAACAACAAAATCAGAATGTTTTGTCTCTGAATCTTCCTAAATTTGAATATTTTGGATTCCAGGTCGGTCGACTCCGCGGCGTAGCGGAAACACTGCGAGCGAACGCCGACATATCAGCGCGGGCACATCACGAGGCCCAAGAGCAGGTCGCTGAACTGATCGCACAACTCAACGCGGCGAGGGAATCTGAAAGAAGGGAACGGGAGGCTGCTGCTGCTACTGCTCTGCTGCTGACACAAGCTAAGGCTGAATTGCAACGACTGAGGGACGTGCCACCGCCGCCGCCTGATCCAAGACTCGACGAGCTGAGGAAAGAGCTCGTGCTATTGAGGACGCAGAATAAATGTAAGTCGCAATGAGAGATCCAAACATGAATATGACAGGAGTTTATGGATAGCCTTTAAAATAGGACGCACCGGCTGCTTATCTTTCTAAACATATGGTAAAACCCAGTACAGGGACCCGAGGGTTTCGTTGTATTGCAATGACAAATACGCGAATCGTGGCTTGTACAACTTTTAAGCCATTAAAACACTACTCAGGAATACACCCAACTCCCAACATTGACATGTTTCGCCGATTTTAACAGTTATATTTCGCTTCCAGCTTTATCTGAGGCGCAGGAAGAGTTACAAGCGCAGATCCTGACGCGCGGCGTGGAGGAAGGCCGCAGTCTGCTGGACGGAGTGGCTGGACCACTGGTTGGGACGAACTCACTCGCGCACGAGCTGTCACAGATGAGCGACGCTGAGGTAAACATGGACGATCTATTTGTTTGTTTGTTTTCACGATTGCTGAGATTTTGTTGGTTGAAAACGGGAAACAGGGTTTCAATTTCAAGCGAGCGAAGGTTTCAAGCTCCAGTTCTGAGTTTTAGACCGAATTTAATATACTTAGTTCCAGTAGTTCTCGTTTTTTAGGTTTACAATATCGCTTGTCCCAATCGTAATTTTCGCGTTTTTAACCAATATTATTGTTATATCTATCGTTTCTTTTATTATCTCTAGTTTATTTACATTCGTTACATTTTACAAAGTCTCTTGATTAATTCAAAGGCATTAATGATCTCATAAAAATACATTCGAGACTGTTACTCCGACATCGTAAGGCGTCCATTATCTGGGAATTTGAATTGACGCAGATTCACAATTTCACAGTCGACTGAGGATACCATGCTTTGCTTCATAAAGCCTCGAATTTTAATTTGGCGATGCAATTTTATTTTATGTATGCGTTTTTGCAGCTCGATGGTAGCGATACCCTACACAGCATAGAGTTGGAAAAGGTACGCATTACAAACTAAATGCATGCTTGTACCTTTTTGGGTGTGGTTTTTCGGTTTTTGTTGCATGGTGACCTAATTCTGCCAAATTCTCGTTCATTTAGATGTTAAACTGGAGTACCTAGTACCTTTTTCATACTGTATGAAATGAAATGCTTTCCTTACTGGCTTGACCACGTCATTACATCATCAACATAGGTACACTGAACAAAGTGTTTTGATTTTTTTATTTTCTTCCAACTGCATGCTTTGGTGTGGGTTTTCCTTGTCTTTTATTAATATCCTTTTAGTACTTAATATTTACTAAAACATTTTTTTGTCTCAACAGCTACAAAAGGCGCTGAAAGAGCAACAAGATGTCAACGTACAACTAAGGAACTACATCGATGGGATTCTCCTCTCCATTGTCGAGAACTACCCGCAGTTGCTTGAAGTGAATTACAAAAAGCAACCGGACATCAAGTCATAACATAAATAACGAGTAATTTTATTTTTTACAAAATTTGATAAAAATTATGTTTGTAAGTAGATGAATGTGAACGAAAATTATGAAAAGTATGCTTGTTAGTGTTCTATAGTGTTTACTTTTATTTTGAATGAATTTGAAGAGTTTATTGAATTGAATGTAATTTCTGTGATAGAAAGAGAAATATAGAAAAAAATCTTAATCGTAACAATAATGATTAGATAATTTTGCATAAAAGCCATTTCCATTATCATCAACTATGAAATCATCAACATACATACAGCAAGTAGACATTAAAAAACGAATTAGTGTGCCAGGATTTACGAGAAAATGAGAATGTTTTGTAAATATGTGTACAGTCTTCGAGTAGAGATATATTAAATGTTAGACAATTTATAATGTTCCTTTTAATATCTTGTGCTAAACTGCTGATATTATGGGAAAATGTAACTAATAATATTATAGATCTGTGAAATTTAGGCGATAATTTAATATATTATATTAGAGCGACAAAGGCCAGGCCGTCCAAATAGATATTATTAATAATTATATTACACAACTACTTAAAGAAACTTTTATAGTAGAAAGACTGGAGCGCATGAATTTAGGTGCAAACTTAGGTATCACTAATCTTGCAAAACTAATAACTTATTTAACTACTAAAGCCATGAACTGTGCGTACTTCATGTAAGGTTTCAATGTAACTGCATACTTTAGTACCTAAATAGTAACTTTTATTAAGAGATTGTACCTATTTTTACAATGAAATATTTATATTTATATCGTTAAGCTAGCATGTAGCTGTAGGCATTTGTGTACATTTTGATAACAATCATGTAATTTTAATGAGAAAATGTTATTATAACAGTCATGAATATAAAATTAAACTCATTAAGTCTTTTATTAAGCACAAATTTGAACTTACAGATACAAATGAACACTTCAACACGACGTTATTCTTTTTCACTCTCCGGTTCAACTTTATCGTCATCATCTTTCTTAGTTTGCTCTATATTACTTAGCACTTGTTGAACATCCAGACGAAGCATCATAAATTTTGGGTCTATATAACTCTGAAATTAAAGATCCATAAAAATATCAATAGGTGTCCGAAAAATAGAAATATCCAGATCGAATACGATCGCAGTATAGAATTAGATAGATAAAGATAAGAAAATAATAGAGAACCAAATAACTACAACACTACAACTAAAATGATTATTGGTATTACCCACCCATGGTGTTACTGATTGATATCATTGACATGATAGAAACATTTGCAAAAATAAAAATACTTGCCTTAAAAGACCCTGGTTCAACTTGTGTAGAAAATGTAGGATGAAAATTTTCTTCTGCTGACCCTCTGTCGTCAAATCTATCTTCATGAATATTAGCAGTGCCAGAAATATTTTTAAAGTTGAAGTTTTTTCCCATAAAATGAGCCATTTCTTGCTCAATGGTATTGATTCCAAAACTAGCATTCGTTCCGCCATAGTCTCTTGACACTGGTATATTTAGAAAACTGTCTGGTAATGTATAAGTTGGTTCAAAGGAATAAGATGGTATATTTTGGGGAGGTTTGCATAAGGAACAGTGTTGCCGACTTCCCATTTGCTTTTTCTCATTGTGAAGAGCCAATCTTTCCCTTGATAGAGCCACCTTTTCCTTGGCAATATGTTGCTCCCTAGTGTTCAAGGAAACTACGTGTTCTTGCAGTCGTCTGATTCTATCTTCGTACTTCTTCTGAATAAACTCCGCTTCTGCGTACTTTTTGTCCGCATGAGTTTGCTTCTCGATTGCAGTCTTCGCTAGCAAGTCTAGATCTCGGCTCCTAGAATATTCAACATCATTCATTATTTCAAACGATCTAATAGAGAAATCTATACTTTTACGGTAATCGATAACTTACTTGGCCAATATTCTTTGCTCTTCCATATGCATTTGTTGCTTTTCTAAATTCAATTTTGATCTTTCGTCACTTACTTCTTCTAATTGGGCATGTAATTCTGCTTTAGTTTTCTGAAAGTGTGTAACATATGTTTTAAAAATAGGATTAAAATTTAATCTAATAGCTAAGTTTCATACTTTGATCATCTTTGATTCATTCATACCTCAAGTTCTTGCTTTAAATTTTGTATCGAAGCTTTTTCTTTAGCAATAGCTGCACTGTCTTTCACAGCCTTTGCCTTTTCTTCGTTTATTTTTGCAATTTTTTCGTTGTACTCTCGTTGAATATCTTCTCTTAACATCTGTAAAAAAATATTTAAGAACTCGGTACATCACTCTGAAACAATTTAAATTCTTTTCTACTTTTACCTTAATCTCTTCATCTTGCTTTTTGAGAACGTTTTTAGCAAATTCAGTTTGTTTGCTGAAAGTGGCCTTTTCAAATTCGAATTCCATTTTCTTTTGTTTCAAGGATACTGTTTCTTCTTCGACCATCTGTAAAAATTTGCAATTCAGTCTCATAATAATTAACTCGTTACAAAAAAAAATGTTTATTAGTTTTACCTACCGTTGTCATTTGTTTTAGGCGAGTTTCCAGCATTTTAATAATATCCCTGCTTTCAACTTTCTCAGTTTCAAAGTTTTCGCGTTCTCTTTTTAGTTGTTGGATTAATTCTGTAAATCATTGGGTACCAGTGATAACTATGAATATAACCATGTCATGTTAGACTCATTATATTAGCAATCTAAAAAAAAATATCATAGGTGCAATTCCTACCATTGATTTGTGTTTCTCTAGCTTGCAAACTTCTTTCACTTTCTTGTTGGGTTTTTTCTGATAACATTTGTACTTTTTCGAATAATTGTTGGCACTGGTGGTTTCTTTCTTTGACATCAGTGACGAGAGTGTGTAGGTCTGAAGAAAATCCTGCTGAATCCTGAATAAGAACTTGTTCTTGCTTTACTGCATTCCTAGAAAGATTATTTATCAGCCATGAACATTCTACTAGATTTCTGGATAAAGCCATGGAGGAAAAAGAGCTATGTTTCATACAGTAGGATGTAAAAGGGACACCTTCCCATTATATTGAGAGGGGTAAACGAAATTAGCGAATCTTTACGATATTTTTTGACTACCCTATACAAAAATGTCTTTAGTAGCCCGGATGGTGTAGTGGATAGGGCCGCGGCCTTCTGTGCAGGAGGTCGTCGTTCGAATTCCACCACGTACCAATGTGTTTTTCGGTTTTCGAATTTCATATGTACGTTTATTCGGCGCTTTTACGGTGAAGGAAAACATCGTGAGGAAACCTGCACACACCTACGAAGAAATTGAAAGGTTGTGTGTAACCTAATCTTGGATTGGGTCTGATTTCCCTTCTGGGTTGCGGAGGTCAGATGGCAGTCGCTCTGTGTAAAAACCAGTGCCCTCGTTCAATCCCCAAGATTAGGTAGCTGACCCCGTGAAATACGGGAAAAAGGCTAGGAAGATGATGATGATGGTGATGATGATGATACAAAAATGTCTTATGTATATAATATGTGTAATATTTATAAAAATTGTTCAATTTTGTCGACTAAGCACTGAGCAGCAAAATGTATCAGTTAGCATGAAACTCTCCACCCTATATTGTAAACTTATGATTCTTACTTTATATTTTCCATCAAAGCAGCATGATGCTCTTGCAAAACTTTGATATTCTCCAGATGTTGTTGCCTCAGCATTTCACTTTCTGACTTATGCCTTTCTGTCAACGATGCTACAGTTTCTTCTGTCAGCTTCTTGTGCTGTAAATGATGCTCCTCCAACCATTCAATCTTCTCTGTATAGAACTTCACCAGTTTGTCGCTTTCTTCTTTCATTCTCTCCTCTGACTGATTGACCGAAACTTCTAGGAAGGCCAACTGACGTCTGCAATTTGTAAAACAAATTCAGATGCTTACCTTTTAGTTATAAAATACCAACTTTAAATGACAAGCATAGGGCTTTCACCCTCAGGAGGGTGAGCAAAACGCTTTGTATGGTGTCAAATGCGTCTCCTATGAGACATTTCCATTTGTTATAGTATAAATATGTCAATAGATGACGGTGACCATCAGATCTATCTTTTTGTTTGGTGATTTATGAAAAAAAAACTGCCTTATACCTGTAAGATGTTTCCATAAGATCTATCTCTTTGTCGTGATTTTCCTGGAGTGATTGTACGAGTTGAAGCAACTGCTTCTTCTCTTTCATATGTGGACTTTCTCTTCTTTCTGGTTCTATATGCTCGTATCCATCTCCATTTGCATTGCTCTGATCGCCATAGTCCAAATTAGAAGTTTCTAACAAATCCTAAAAGTAACGGGACATAAAAATTGGTTTCTATATGTTTTATCAATGAATGAGTTGACAATTAGCACGAAGACACTGAATAGGATCAGAAAAAGAACGGTAGGTGAGTGGTAGACGTTGATGAAGGTTCTCTGGAGGTCCTGGGTTCAATTCCCACGAGATGACTGAACTCAAAAAAGTTGATTACCAATTTACTCCAGCAGCTGGCACTATTTGCATGGGAGGTTCAAATTTTAATTTCCTTGGGAAAAGTTATTCAGTTTCATGGATATATTCATGCCCTGAAGTTGGGTCAGCTAATTTTTTTACACCCGGTATACCTTTATCCTCTGTGTAATCCGCTCCTGGTGTGATGCTATGATCGCCTGCATCTGCTGCCGCTGCTGCTGCTGTCTTTGCAACATGGCGTCCACTGCCGAATGCTGTGCTTGCATCGCTTCTCGCTGTATACGCTGCGTTTCTTTTTGTCTAGCTGTGGGAACAAGATATGAAAGTAAGTATTAGGTGAGTAAGTATATTAAAAAAATATACTTATACCTAAAAAATCTCTAGATATTACACCATCTTGAAACACCATAGTACCTAATCATAGTATGTTTAAAATAATTCTTACTTTGCATAGCTGCAAGTTTTTCCTCTTGCGCCTTTAGCTGCAAAGCAATCATCAACTGGGATTCCTGCTGCTCAAGACACAATGCAGCTCCTTCTGCAGTTATATTCTCATTGCTACCATGAACTCTAGACATTGTGGCCATAGACGACATGGCTGGTAAAGCATGCATAGCTGGCATACTCGGTACAGTAGCTGCTAATCTTAGCTGTTCTACGGGATCAGCTGAATGATCTTTAGTTATAGCTTCTTGACCAGTCTCATTGACCTCAGGTGTTTCTTTGGCCTCTTGCTCTTTAACAGGTTTCTTAACATCTGCTTTTTTCTTTATATTATTCCCGACCAGCCAAGCTGGCATGCCAGAGTCGTCTTCCTCATCCTCAGCCATATCTTTATTCTGAAATATCCCCAGCCAATCATCACTGGACTTCGATTTTTTGAGTTCTTCTTTTGCAGGTTCAGCTTTGATACTTTGTTTTTGAGGTGCATTTTTGGTTGATGGTAAAGTTTGCTTTGAATCGCTTTTGCCGATGATTTTATCTAAGTCAAACTCTTGACTCTTTGCAGCAGTGACTGGTCGAGATGCTACTTTAGAACTAATAGCTTTCGGCGGAGGTCCTCCCAAGATATCATCTAGTAGTGATAGTGAACTTTTCTTTTTCTCTAAAGGCTTTACAGTTTCCTTCTTGTTATCAATGAGATCGTCCAAAAAATCGAGTTTATCTGTACTAGCTTTAGCTTTAGCTGGAGACTTGGACAAACTGTAGGGCTTATTTTCTGGTCCTGTTTTGATTTCAGAATCGGCTGCAAATTTTATAGATTCTTTGGATATTGTTCGCTTAAAAAGTCCAGGCGACTTGGTGATATCGGGATTCAATGACTTGCCCTCGTCAAGAGCAGATGCTGAAGATTTTTTTACTGCCGGGGTCCCGAGATCGAATAAAGATTCTTTCTTACTTTCTGTTGTTGGCTTAGATTTGTCACCATCTCCTAAGTCAAATAGGGCATTCTTTTTCTCAGCTATCGGTGTCGTCTTTTTCTTAGGGGGCTTCTTCTTCCCAATAACATCATCATCGAAAAAGCTGTCATCGCTACCATCACTGAGGATTCCAGCTAGTGGATCGTCAATATTGAAACTCATTGAATAAATCACTCAGAAATAATTAATTAGAAACGATGAACTTTTACTACTTTTTAAAACAATTTTGTTTTGTTGTTTTTGTTTGTTTACAAATATGGCGCCATGGAAACCGGAAATAGGTATAAATTCATAGACAAAACGTCGTCTGTTTTTTAGCAAAATCTGTTAAACGGAACGCGCCAAATCCATTTTGACGTTTCATGAATTTTTGAACGAAAATTTACAATGGTGACGAAAAATTTGTTGCTTCACGTCAGCCAGTCGGCTGAAATTTAATTATTTTTTCAAAACAACCGAGCTCAAATTATAATTTTGATCAGTTTTTCAAAAGCTCGCATATAATATACAGCCAAAAATGGATTATATAGGTGAGTTTACTTTCAATTAAAGCGTTTATTTGTCCGGAAAGTGTTTGACAGCCTTTGTGATCCAGTAGTGCGTTCACGCATGCACCTAGGGGAAACCGTTAGAGCGACTTTTAATCTGACAGCTCGCGTAAACCCCCGTTCATGCACGCACTTGCACCTGTCAGGATGAAATTTCCCCTGACAGGCGCTTCAAAACGGGGCTTTATCAACTGTCAAAGTGAAAAGTTCCCCTAACCTTGCGCTAACCGTGCGCCCGTGAACGTACCCCTGCATACTGTGGGGGCTTTTGTTCTAGAATTTTTGCTAACTCACGTTCGCGTTGTGTTTGTTTATTAGCTTCGGAGAAGGGTGACTCTACAGAGAACCGCGATCCAAATTCCCTGATATCAAATGGCTCGCCGAAGGTCGCGCTAGACAGCAAGAGCAGCGCGGGAGAAGAGCAGATGCACATGGAAGTGGCCGTGGAGCCCGCCGCCAGCAGCTCCGAGACCGCCGACGACACAGAGGACTGTGAGATACCTGAACAAGTCGAATTTACTATAGTTTTTAACAAAGCGAAGCACGAAATTACATTTGCATATGATGCGACCATACAAGACTTGAAAGCCCACTTGGAGCGAATAACAGGCGTGCCGCTATCAGCTCAGAAACTCATCATCAAGGGAATGGCTAAGGACACCATGACACTGAGGAAGGCAGGCATTGTAAAAGGTGGCAAAGTGATGCTGGTTGGATCTAAAATGGATGATATTTTGGCTGTGAAGAGTGTGCCAAAGGTTTGTTTCTTTTAAGCTTCTTTTTCCTTACAATATTGGATAACCTTGTACTGTACTGACATGCTAAAGCTGAATCAAATTGGAATCCACTAAGATCAAAGACATCTTAGTGAGAAAATACTTATATGGCATGGCTCCAAATTCAATTATAAATAATTTCAATACCTACTGTGTTAAATTTTCAGGAAATACTAGAAGAAAAAGCAAGCAGCCAGTCTAGCAAAGAGCCACTATGCATGCAGAAAATCCATAGGAAAGTCCTTGATAAGGGCATCCCACCAGATGTGATGCCAGGAATTAAGGGAGTCAAAGTAAGAAAACATTATTGGTCCTACTTATAGCTTTAGCCATTTTCAAACATTAAGTCATTCCCTTAGATATGTATATTTCGTTTTTTTATACTTTCATGGAGGAATTTACTACATGTACTGTTTATGCCTTATTTTATGCGGGCAGTTATATACTAGGGTAAACAAAATGTTGTAATAAATTGATAATTTCAGGAACCACTGCCACCAATCCCATTAAGCGGGATGTTGAATAAGCACAGAGGGAAAGTGCGGCTCACATTCAAGCCAGAGCAGGACCAACTGTGGCTCGGCACCAAGGAACGCACGGAGAAACTTGCCATGACATCCATCAAGAGTAAGTTGAGATACCTGTTTATCAATGTGGTGTTATTTTATTTAATAGCAAAAGAAGTCTAACCTGATCTTAACAAATATACAATTTGGTCAGCAGGAAAAAATATTGATCAGCAAGTCCATGGGCAAATTGTTTTGATGACCATACAATTATTCTACTGGTCATTTTTATTTATTTTTACGTAATAATAAGAGATTACTTAAAAATTATGGCTAAACTAAAGTATGTTTATCTTACAGGTATCACATCTGAACCCATCAAAGATCATGAAGAATATCATATCATGGTAAGTTTAAAAATAAATTTGCTGTACATTGATATGAATAAAGTAATTTCTTTAAATCACACAACTCATTTTCCAGGGACTCCAGTTAGGTCCAACAGAGGCATCCAGGTATTGGGTGTATTGGGTCCCGGCCCAGTATGTGGAGGCCATCAAGGATGCAGTTCTTGGTGTGTGGCAGTTCTTCTAAACCAGCACAAACCACTGTAAGCCTGCCCTCCCACCAACTACTGGGTAGTTGCAATATCTAAAATTTTAAATGTATAAATGTCCACTTCTCGGTACAACATAGCCGTACCACTTCTTTTGTGATAAAGACTCTGCCAAGTCAATTAAAATTGTCCATTCAAAATCTGGCACTTATCTGGTCAAAATGAGAAATTATTTATAATTATTGTAAGTTTGCATTTCCTGCATTTGGGTTCTGTAAGCTATTCAGATGCTGTTTCTTATGATGTGACTGTAAAGTCTTTGTGCATCCGAGCTTATTGTCCTCTCAAGTTTCAAAGATCTCTATGTGAACTTTACAATGTCAGTCATTCAGGAAGGATTGGGCAGGATGCAAAATTGACTGTCTTTTCTCATTGATGTTTTAGCATATGAAATATGTAGTGGTTATAAATTATTGTCTAAATTAAGCAAGTATTCATTCAACCAATCCTTCCTTGAATATCTTTGATCATAGAATTAGATAAATACAATGTTTTAAACTATTTGTGTCTTTCAATAATACTGCTTACCTCAAATTTCTAAAAAGTTTATTCAATAAATTAAAGGAAAAATTAAATAGGTGTATAAAAAGTTAGATTTGCTTAAAACTAGATTAGTTGCACTACATAAAATGGCACTAAAAATAAAAATATAAATAATAGAAAATTTGGCATCTTAGATATGTAGTAGAATGCTTAATTTGTACTTGGAAGTTATAGGAAGTGGATAATTTTGTTCATCCATATTCAGATTGCACAGTCAGTGAGAATTGGCCTTTAGGAATACTTGTAGCATGAAACCATATTCTGGTGTCCAGTAGAACTGAAACAAAATACAGTTTAAATTAGATTCCGAAGTTGTTTTAAAGTAAAAATTCTAATAAAAGCTACATACCAACATCCCCAGGTTCAACATAAAAATCAAACTTTTGGCACACATGATCACACTCTAGGACAGGTGCTATGGACCAGGTTTTGTTCCCTTTCACTTGGCCCTGCCACATTAGTCTGGGTATGTAATCCAACTGAAAAAATAAAATACTATTAAAACTGCAAATACTCTGTTGTTCCTCTACATGTGTTTTGTTTGGAATCAGAATGTCCAAATCCCAAAACGTCCAATGGTTGCAAAATGTCCAATTTTAAAAATGTTATGTACAACTAACATGCATCACGGCTCCCATTTCATATCCAAAAAAGATATTCTCTGTGGAAGGAAACTCTGCATCCTCAGGCAGGAATTCTGGTATGCTGTAATACTTTCTTACTTTTGCAAGTATGTCTGGATGGCAGTTGCCCCTGAAACAGACAAAAAAGGTAAATAAATACCTTTGCCCAGCAGAAGAACACAATAGGCTAGTAATAATAAATATAATATCTTCAGCTTTTCTAATGTTTCTATCCTTACCATCCAACATACCAAGGCTTTTGCCCCAGCCTATTCTTCACTCTATCATCTGGCATAGTAAATACTTCTTTCAGTGTAAAAAGATCAGTCTTAAAGTTGAGGAATTGGCACCCCTCGTCTAGGCTCTCGTAGCTGCCTCTAGTTTTTTCATATAGCCTCTTGAAGAACTTGTAATTGAATTCTTTTGATGCTCGCCAATGTGATACGGCATTCTTAACAATGATAGGTCCTGATGAGTAGGCATATCTCTGGAAATCATAAAAAAATGGCTTTGCAAGATAGCTAAAAATTAAAATTACTTATCAAAAATTCTTCTATTTTTTTTATAGCAGATCTTACGCTAAATTGTTCCCTCGTGATGTTCCGCAATATAATGGGTTTCGTAACGTTAGCGCAATAAGCACAATCGGCGAGCGGCCTCGTTACCTCCCACACCAAGTAATTACTGGTAAATAGACATCTTGCACCAAAAATACTATTCACTAAACTGACGCTTATCACTAATACAATAAAACATGCTACCACAGCAATTAGCTTCCTATTAGACCGCTTATTCACTGTTTCTTGCCTATAATTACAAATATAATCGAGTTGCCGAAGTTGCACCCCGTTTAGGCCTCTTTCGATCGCATTTCGTAGCAGTGATCGTATCTTTTTCTTCAGAACTTTTTGATCTTTGCTCAGCCTTTGCATTGTATCTTCACATTTTATCATCAATAATTTATAAAACTTTATTTTATTTAGAACATTTTATTACCGTGACCTCTGTTTACTCACAGATGACATTTCTGATTTCGTTCAGGAATTTAAAAAAAAATATTACTGAAAACCATTGTCTATGGTAATAGTGGTGTGCTCTTCAAAACAAAATCAATAAAATTAATTGATATTCATAGCTCTGAATCGATCAAGAAAATTGATAATATTTAAAAATAGTTTCTAGTTTGATGTGAAATTTAGAGATATTTTATTTTTGCTGTGTGTTGTTGTTGAAAATTTCACAACGACTTAAACAAATATTGATCATTGTGTGTTCCATAGACTTATAATATACTGTGTTCAACTAAAACTTGTAACCTTTCAATTTCTTCTCCGCTCGGCATTTTGCAAACACTAGTCTGACCAGGGGTACGTTCACGGGCGCACATAGGCGAAACCGTTAGGGGAAAGGTCGCGCGATTGTCTATGGTACCCGCACGAACGGGTGCTTTATCGCGCTCGCATCATAATTTGACAGCTGACACTTCATTCGTAGTTATGATTATCAATGATAACGCGTATTATTGCATATTTTAGGTCATCTCGTGGTGATTTCAGACGATTAATCAAGTTTTATTAATAAATACTATCTTCGCAACTGACACTGACCCAGAATGGATAACCGTTGATGGACATTTAACTTTATGGAGGACTTTATAGTTGGCGCAATAGCCCTTGAAGAAAATCTTGTTTTTTGAATGAACCAACTAACATAGAAGGTAAGAAAGTGTTTTGCGTTGCCTCCAGATATTATATAGTAGCTCACGTTGCTTAGCACATGAAGAAATTTGTTGTAAATACCACTACTCACTTGGTCAAAGTTCCAAATGTCTAGCAGGATAAATCTGCCGCGTGATGTCAATTTACTTCCAAGAGAAAATTTTAGGCAATCCAAACAATTTGATTGGAGTCAATTTTGTTTTTCTGTCCTTTATTTACATACACTCTACTACCATGTTAACTCTTGAAAGTACAACATAATATTCAACTCACCTGCCATAAACTAGGCTTAGTTCTTCTCCTTCTCTCTTAAGTAAATGTGATGATGTTAATGACAACCTCATTAAATCTTTATATTTATTTTCCAGGATGTTGACGACCCCGACCATCAGTTCACAGAGTTGAATACAACTACAGTTGTATATTGGTATATTTAAAATCTACACAGAGTCCAATTCGAACATAGGATGTGTAGAAAGAAACTTCTGTTCAAGAAAAATGAGGTCGAAGACGAGGTGAGAGTCGATTCCAACTGCAATGGGCATGGGCAACCCCTCTTTTGAGGCCTGAACTGAAATATGGTATGCCCAATGAAACCTTAGGTCCCTAAGAAGATTTTTGCAGTCGACGTACGACGACCTGATGAACCCTGGTGTCAGATTTAAACCAACTCAAAGACTAGAATAAAATACTGGAAAGGAAGCATTTTATACTGTTTTACATTACAAGTTTTTCAGAATAGAACTCTCTCTCCGTTTTGTTTTCTTGGTGTTGTATACTGTTTTATGTATAGGTATTTACAAACTACTTAGATAATGTTATTCCGTAATGCTGTAATATTTCTTTGTCATTTGTTTGGTAAGTGTTTGTTTTATACAAGAATAATAAAAATTAAACAACGCTTAATTGATAAAATCTTGGTTTTTATTTGCCTCTGTACATCTTTTGTTTCACTCTGATAAAACTTTTACAAGTTCACAACCACAAAAACATTAGAAACAGTATTGTAATTAAAAAGTACCTACTACCTGATCCGTCACTTCCTACGTGGTCTAGTGGTCTGAGCCATGGGCTCTCGAACTGGACGGAGGGCTTGGGTTCGATTCCCAGAAGGGCAAAACAAAGTTGATATTTTTCTTTTTATCACTTCGTGACATTTTCCTCAGTTTGGTTAGGACAATGCAGGCTGAGTCCAACTGATTGTCTGTCAAATAAACGGATTCAGTGTTTTGGAGGGTACGTTAAACCATTGATCCAGGTGACTGTATCTAACAGTTGTCTTTACAGGTCAATGGTATCGATTCGTAAACGCACCAATTCAATGAAACTTCATCATCATCCCTTTTCCCGTATCTCACGGGGTCGGCTACCTAATATATGGGATTAAACGCGGGTACTGGTTTTTACACAGAGCGACTGCCATCTGACCTCCGCAACCCAGAAGAGAAACCAGACCCAATTCTAGATTAGGTCAGAGTTTTCAAGCCGCCAATACTTAGCTCTGGCCTCTGACATGGCTTAACGACTATTATCTACGACATTACCCGGGGCCAGCAAATAAACGTGCCTTCCGAAGCACGGAAAAGGCGCCGAATAAACGTACATATGAAATTCGAAAACCGAAAAACACATTGGTACGTGATGGTATTCGAACCACGACCTCCCGCTCAGGAGGTAGTGGCCCTATCCACTACACCATCGGGCTCTTAATATCATCTAATGGTCACCTGTCATTGTCCATCCTAAGAGGGCAGAAAGGGGAGGCAAATAATATTGGTAAAGATTTTGTTAGGTCTTGCTCTCCACGACTCGATAGCAATGTTGCTCGATGTCCCGACGGCCCGGTCTTCTGGATATATTAACGACACTCATCTCCTCAGTCTCCTCGGCTTCCGGTCGTACTTGGTCTGGTCACAAGTGCTGTAACGTGTAAAGAAAACAAATATCATCAGATGCAGACTACGACAACGAAACGGCTTGCCGAATATGTTATGAAATATTTATTTTAACATACCATGTTCTGTGGTAAATCTCAGTGTCAGTAATGGATGTAATTAGTAACTACCTAGTTACCTACGCAGTTGCCAGTTGCGCGTTCATATTCAATATTCAGGTAGTATTCCTGTAGGCTAATCAGACATCTGTGGGGTTGGTGGTCAGATTTTACAACAACCTGAGCGTCCTCAATGTAGGCACGGAACTTGTTTACAGCACGTACCACTGCTAAACACTCGTGCTCCGCAATTTCACTCTGAGAAGGTAAATAAACGGATCGCATGTTCAATAGGACTAAGAATAAAGACATACCCGCTACCCCGCTAGCATCAGTGCGAAGGAGGAAGGGATGGACTCGTCGGCCTGCTCCAGGATCGGTGCCGATGTCAGAATAGTCTTGGTGCGCTTAAATGTGTTTAGTTGCAGCTGTGGTTCGTAGGTGGAGTCGGTCGCGCCGCGGCGGGATGACTCACCGGCACCGCCACCGCCACCGGGGACAGCTGGAAGTTAAAAGAAAGGATTTTGTGCTTTAGATTCTGTGGAACCGGCTAACAAGCGTTCGTCGACGTACTGGTACCACCTGGTTCGAGCTCTACCCCTTGCAGCTTGACAGAGCCACATGCAGAACGGTCCTTTCTTGTCTCTCTGCTCTGTCTGAGTTTATTGATTCAAGGCAATCTTTCAAAAACAGATTGTAAATCTATATTTCATGTCAGTATCCACAACCTGGATGCGTTACCTCGGTCTGCTGGGTGAACCATGACTTGAAAATACTCAAATCTCAAATAGAGCGTAGTCAAAATAGCTGGTTATATTGGTTCATTGCAGCACATCATCAACTTTTTGCCAAGGATATGAATCAGGCTCAGTGACTGTGTTTAGTTTGCGATAATCAATAGCAAGACATGTACCTATACTAGTTTTCTTCGGCACGAGGACTACATTGGTCGCCCACGGTGACTCACGTTCCTCGGTGACATTAGCGGCTAGCATCTTATCCAGCTCCACTTTCAGGGCTATTTTTCTCCCCTTAGTCATCCTGTAGGGCTGGCAAGCGATGGGTTCTTGATCACTGCTGGTTTTGATCTGTTGGGTAGCGAAGACAGTGGCTGGGCTGGTCCCTCCAGCGCCCTCTGTATGACCCTGTCACAAATTGAATTCTTAAGCTCCACCCTCAGCTCAGCTAATAAACCTCTTCCCTCATCAACTCAATAACTCTTTTAGACCCACTGGACATTCCGTAAATTATACCTTAAGTTTCTAAAGAAATAAATCTTAGCATTTGACTTGGTAGTTTTAAGGTGACATAACATATCTGACCTGTATGTACAGAAGATGTCCACTTGCGTCACTCGCAGTGATAGGCTAGCCCAGTTTCCAGATAAACAATCTGCACCACGTACTGTAATCAAAATATAATAATTACTCATTACCAAATAAATATGAGCACGGTAATCCTGCTAATATTATAAATGCATTTTGTATATTTAAATGTTTCTTACTCATTTACGTTTAAATCTCTGTGAGTCTTAACGAATCGGAATAGAACTTGGTATTGATAGACATATAGAAAACTAGCTAAGTAGGGTTTACCCGTGTCTAGAAATTGTAGTACAATTGGTCTAAATATCCAGCGTCAGGCACATCATCATAACCACGGAATTTGTTCACAGCCCATACCACTGCTAAGACCTCACGCTCCGTGGAATAATTTCACTATGCAGCGTTCAATAAACAGGTCCCATATTCAACAGGACTAGGAATAGAGACATACCCACTAGCATCAGTGCGTAGCACGAAGGATTGGGACTCGTCAGCCTGCCCCAGGATCGGTGCGGTCCGAAACGTCTTGATGCACTCGAATGTGTTTTGTCCGCAGGTCCAGGCGCAGTCCTTCGTCAGCAGATGGGTGAGATGCCGCGCGAAGTCGGGGTAGTTGGGGGTGAACCAGCGGAGCCAGCTGGAAGTTAAAACAGAACATTTGTGCTTTATATTCTGTGGAACAGACATACTAGTGATTTCTGTGTTCATGTGTATGGTACTGGTATCATCTCATTCAATCACATGCCCTGGGAGCTTTAGAGAATCAATCTGGAGAAAGCATGCGTTGAGAGCAGTGGGTTCCAAGCTGTGTCACAAAACATGTCTTAACTCGGTCTGCTGCATGAACCATCACTTGGAAAATCTGAAACCTCAAATGAAGCGTGGTCAAGTAACTGGTTGTCTTGGTTGCATGCAACACATCATCAATCCTTGGCAAGGGATATGAATCAGGCTCAGTGACTGTATTTAGTTTGCGATAATCAATACCAAGAAACATACCTCCAGTTTTCTTCGGCACAAGAACTACATTGGTCGCCCATAGTGACTCACTTTCTTTGATGACATCAGCAGCTAACAACTTATCCAGATCCACCTTGAGGGCATCTTATCTCCTCACAGGACGGTCTGTAGGGCTGGCAAGCGATGTTCTTGATCGCTGCTAGTCTTGATGTGATGGCTAGTGAAGAAAGTGGCTAGTCCCTCCAGCGCATTCTGCCTGAAAAACGAAAAAATAAATGTTCACCTTTCATACAAAATACATCAGCTGATAGCACATTTATAATGAAAAAAAAAAAAGTTTTTCGTTGACCTATGTTCCTCACGGAAAGTTGTTTAGTTGCATGGGTAGATTCACATATTTCATAAGAAGAAGATTTTATTGAAGGCATTCGAGCTCTGACAGACCAGGCACAGTCCTACTTCAGCAGCTAAGACGAATCACCGGAGTCAGCTGGAAATCAAAAGAAAGCATGTTTAATTTAGGAAAATGTAATAAACCTACCTACTTAAATAACAATTAATTATGTTTGAGACAGGGTAGGAAGAAATCACATAGATGTTAAGATTAACAGTTGCTAATAAAATTATGTATAGAATGTTGACCTTGACACATTTCAAAATCTAACTATCTATCACTCTACAATAATTGTCATATAAACAAACAAACCCAAGGAACATAAACTCACTTAAAGATCAACCCACTAGACTACAGGGGCTGATGTTATGTATCCATCTAAAAAGCAAAAGAAATATAGGTGAGTTCACTGTAAACAGAAACAATACAGTTCAGATGACCTTATTTTATAGCCTTATACATGTTTTAGGATGTTTTCATAAACAAATTTAATAAATTCCTTAGGAATGATGAGTTTGTGACTAACAACTTTGTTTATGTTGTAATCAAGCACAATCAGACTTTTAATGACTGATATTAGCCTAATACCTGAACTTTATCTCCAAATAGTCGCAACACAGTGTTTTTTACATGAAATATAACTTAAAAACCGAGTTTTAAACACACAAAACTAACCTCACGGCCACATACATTAACTTGGGAATAATAACTTATAAACACATAATTTCCGTGTTCTTAAAGAATTATTTTCAATCCAGAATCATTTCTTCACATTAACACACACTTTTTAGATCGCAAATCAGTCTTTTATTTATAAAAATATCAAAAGAAACCCACAAACTTACAAAACGAACCGTGCAAATACTGTCAAAAGTGACATTCGGACAAATTCTCTCGATGTAAATAGGTCGAGAATCTTAGAGCGACATTTACCCTGACAGGCGCTTATGAACGGGGCTTTATCAACTGTCAAAGTGAAAAGTTCCCCTAAGTTTACGCTAACCGTGCGCCCGTGAACGTACCCCTGGGGTACGTTCACGGGCGCACAGTTAGCGCAAACTTAGGGGAACTTTTCACTTTGACAGTTGATAAAGCCCCGTTTTGAAGCGCCTGTCAGGGGAAATTTCATCCTGACAGGTGCAAGTGCGTGCATGAACGGGGGTTTACGCGAGCTGTCAGATTAAAAGTCGCTCTAACGGTTTCCCCTAGGTGCATGCGTGAACGCACTACTGACGCTGTCAAGTCCACCTTCTCTCTGACTCTTTGGTCAAGTCAACGAACCGATGAACTTGGCGGTTTTGCTAATTTATTAGATAAAAAACACAGAAATGCCTCCCAAAAAGCGTGATAAAGACAGTGAAACAAATAAGAACTCCAAAATTGACCACTTACAAGCCGACCATGAGTTATTTCTGCAAGCATTTGAAAGTAAGTGTGGTGTCAAGTTTGTTAGGCAATTGCTCTATTCTCCTATGAATAATTCTTGATAATGTTTATGCAATTACTCTTTACAGAGCCCACACAGATATACAGATTCCTTCGAACCCGTAATATGCTATCGGTATGTACTTCAAGTGCCCAAATTTAACGTTATGTTAAGCTGCACCTTATGTACAATTTACGCCTATTCTTTGTGTTTTCAGCCGATTTTTCTCAACAGAACATTATCCTACATGAAGCGTAGGATGTCTAGAAGTAACAAAAGCCGTATTGGCTTCAAAGTAGACTCGTTATTAGAAAAAATAACCTTAAAGAAGAGCACTGAGCTTCAACCCAACAGTTTGGGAGGTTATATGACTCTTACGTTTCTAGGATTCTATGACAAAAGTCTGGAAGAGCCTAGAGATTACCAAGTAAAAGTAGAAACATTGCTTCTAAAGATTTGCCACAAGAAACGGAAAGAGAGTTCATCAGCGATCGTTGAAGTATCTGTAAGTAACATGTTTTTATGTTTATTGCCAATAAAATAACTGTGATAAACAAAGTAATTTATCACTGTCTAGCTAATAGAGACTTCACACTTAAACAAGTATTAACAAGGGGAGCCACTATTTTGCTTTAAATAATTTTATTTCTGTTTGTGATTTAAAATGTAACAACAAATTTTTTTTAATAAACTATTTTTATTTGTGAGTACATTAAATTGCAGGCTTGTTATGCACTTCCTGTATAAACTAAGCTAATAATTATTATTTTGCTTTAAATTGTAAATGAAATTAATCATCTACTGGTGTATGATTTGTGTAAACATATCTGAATACAATGTATTAAAATGATTCTTACTTTATTAAGGAAAAACACAAGATTGCTTGGTGGAAATTACTAGCATAGCAATAAAAAGGCATGCCTTCATAATGTTTTGTTTTATGTTTATTTCGTCTTACTTTGTTTTTGGAGCAGTAAAGATTTTTTTGTAATTTATATAAAAACAGGAATCTAAATCATCTGTATATTTTATCACCAGGTGGGAAGTTGTTCTGTACCCCTCAATCCTTCAACATCAGAGCCCCCAGCCATGGCATCGGCCGTTAGCATCTCAAGTGATACCTTCAGTCCGTCACAAGGTCCTAATGTCAAATCTTACATGCTGATGCTAAGGGTTACGGTGACCAGGGCAGGCAGTCAAAACGGAGCTAGCACTAGTGAAATAACTAATGGCGATTGTGATGGTAAGAGACTTTGCAATATTATAAACAGTCCACATTACTGGATAGTCTGTGTTTTATCTTTAGATTAACAGTTTTTATTCTTTTTTTGTTAATTTGGCTGTTTTTCTTTCAGAACCAGTAACAAAACGCCTAAAATCCACATCTGAAATAAACTCAAGTGAGACAAAATGGAGCAAGCTTTACGGCAGCGAGCTGATAGTGTATGACAAACACAACCGCTGTTTGTTGACTAACGGAGAGTATGATCTGGTGCTGCATGACGCGACGCCGGGCGGCCGTAGTGCTACCATCGCAAGATCGCCGCACAAGGCGCTTATGGCGCAGTGGGAGACTATACCCAATGTAAGTATAGATATTTACAAGTTTATTGTACGCAATAAAACACAGCACAGCTAAAGTAATAGCATGGATTTTCTTTGTAATAGTTGTTAGCTTTCTGATTTACTGGAATTTCTGGAATAAATGTATTATCTAAGCTTCAGATAATATTAAATTAATTAGATTCTAAAGCATGTTAATGCTTTTAAAAACTAGTGCCTAAATTGGGGTAAATTGACAAAGATTATTAATAAATGTTTATTTGTAAACCACAAACCTAAGAACCTGCTATTAAATGATCATGATTCATGATTAACTTTATTTCTTTCTCTTCTTCATGGTTTTTTTTTATTTATTTAAGGATATGAAACCATTGATTGATATGAAAAAATATTGCTATGTGAAGTTAAAAGATTGCAGAAGGACACCCAAGTTTTCATACAGATTGCGCAAACGAAATACGATAATACCATCTTCAATGGCAAGCTTCATGTTATATTTATAGCTAGAAAATTTTGGAAGTAACAATTTATTGAATAGTTAAAATCTTGTTGTCTTGTTGGGTTGTACCTTTAGTATGTTTATTAATTAGATAGAAGATGTAGAATGATGACCTCAAAAATAATTATTTGTGTGGATACATAGTTGGGTACAGATGTTATGTAAATCAACAATAAGAAGGTGATTATGTGTGATTGTGATGGTGATTGTTTATTCAAAACTCATTATGAGTTTTAATAATTTTTAACATTTATTAGTATGTAGTCAAACTAATTTTATTAATGTAAATTAAAAATATAGTAGCTGTATCCTAACATTGGGTTGTGACTTTATTGGGTTATCAACAGAATCCAAGGCGATATGCAATGTAACACGCATCCTTAAATAAAGCATCACACATTTTTACAGGAAAACGACATCCAAACAGAGACCAACCCATTTGATATATTCAAGGTGCGACCGCTTCTAAAGCTAAAGTTGAGTTGGAGTCAGGAACCAACTAACGGCCTTGTGAACAGACCCAAGCTTTACCAACAGACTAGCGAGACCAATGGCGTCAAGAAAGAGACTAAAGACAAACCCTCTCTGCTAAAGAGTGGGTCTAGTGATAGTAAAAATGGTAAGTGATATGTCACAAATGCTCCAGTGATATCTACTGCGCTATCAGTAATCCAGGTCTCGCGTCATCTCATCTATGAGTGCCTGGAATGTATCGCCAGCGTTTTTTAAACCGAAGGTCATATACAGAAACTCGAAGTGTCCGAAGGGTTGTTAAATTGTCGTTTTACAGACTGATGTCTTCACTTGCTACTAGAAATTGATTTTATTAACAAGTAAAAGAATAATGCCAAGCTAATAGTGACTAAATTCTTAAACTTTTATTCCATTAGGCGAAAAATCCAAACCAGATAGTTCAACAAGCGAGTCAAAACGGCAACAGATCATCTACCAGTTTCTCTACAACAACAACTCTAGACAACAAACGGAAGCCTGCGACGACCTCCACTGCCCTTGGTGTTCGCTAGACTGCGGAAAACTGTACTCGCTGCTGAAACATCTCAAGCTGTGTCACTCTAGGTTCAACTTTACGTACTTTGTGAGTATTCGTGTGTTATGCTTTGTGAGATTCATGGTGTTTTTATCACAATATGTATTTGCAGCTTTAATTTTATTGAATAGAAAGATGACGCCATTTAGCAGATATTTGTGATGCGATGCGAATTTGAAGTTTTTTTGTTTCGGCACTTAGTCTTATTCTTTCTTCGTAGCCGATCCCCAGCGGCGCGCGCATAGATGTCTCTATCAACGAACTCTACGATGGTTCCTACACTGGTTCCCCTCACGACCTTATAGCAGCCCAAGGTCGCAGCAACGCGCCCGGACCACGGGCAGGGCCTACTAGAAGAACCTCCCTTACTCATATCCTCGTGTGGAGGCCTAGAGCGCGGCGTCGTCTGCAGAAACACAGCCTCGCGGAGTTCTTGGAGGTCGATGACAATGAGATAATCGAGGCTCAGCGACCCTACCTCACCGGACATAATAGGTGAGCTGGTTATTTTTACTAAGCAACTTTTAAAAGCATACCAAGCTACGTAGACAACTTTTAGAGAAAACAAAATGAAATGCGGTTCTATATTTATGGCGTAACATCGATCACAATGCATGAAATATGCAGATAGATGGTAGATAACTCCCGAAGCTTAAAATATTGATTTTCTAGAGCAAGGTATCATATTTTCTGAATACTGTTAAAAGAAATTAACAACAGGTAAAAATAGCAGCCAAAATTCTTAAATTTTAATAAACTAAAAGTTTTAAAAAAAATTAAACTGAAATATTTGCCTTCCAGACTGTACCACCATACGATCACATGCCTTCCGGTGTACCCCAATGAGCTGGACATAGACTCTGAGAGCGAGACCGACCCACTGTGGCTGCAGCAGAAGACCATGATGATGATAGACGAATTCACCGACGTCAATGAGGGGGAGAAGGTGAGAAGGAGTTGATTGACTTGATCAAGTGATAGTGTTTTCTGTTAGTTCATGATTAGGTTAACAGTGTATTGTATATCACTTTCAAAATACATGCTATACCTACTAGCTGGAAAAAGTTGTTGCAGTTTTATAAGTGTGCCTGCACAGGCCAGATGTGAACTTTGACACAAAAAATCTTAATTGTCTACTCCCTTTGTCCCGCTTGCCGAAAATCTCCCTCCTGGACATGAACTACCGTGGTCGATCTGGAGGTTCTTAAACGGCGTCAATGACGGCAGTGAATCCGCAATACAAGTAACTGAATTCTGAGCCGCTACCATGTAATTTCTCGTGTTCCATCGACATGCTAAAAAGAATAAGAACTAAATAGAATAAAATGAAGTTCTTTTTCTTACATATAAAGCCAACGATCTCTGATTGCAGGAACTGATGAAGATGTGGAACCTGCACGTGATGAAGTACAACTACGTGGGTGACTGCCAGATCCCGCTGGCCTGCCAGAAGTTCCTGCAGGTCAAGGGCAAGGAATTACTGGAGAAGAATCTGTACCGCAACTTCATATTACACATGAGTTCCTTACATGACTTTGGGTTGCTGAGCCCTGTCGTGTTGTATCAGACTGTTCAGGTAATAATAAAAGTTTTTTTTTAATAATAGATTCCGAGAGATAATCTGTTTTAAAGCTTTCCCCAAAATGTATATGCCAAAAAATTGATTGGTTTTCTTTGTAAAGTATACACAGACAACTTGCAGGATGTAAAACTGCCCATGAAGCAGAACATTTTTTTCCAAGGAACTTAGGTAGAAAATCGAAAAAAAAAATGGCTTACCATACAAAATGCATGATAGCATTTAGTACGGGGAGCCAAATTTTTGTTTTAATTATTTCGACCTATGTTCTTTAGAAAATTTGTTCATGGGTAGATTCAAATCCTTCAGGGTGAATATAATATACCCTTTCTGTTACACTATATAATCAGGGCATGTCTTTGCGATTACATTCCTCACTCCACCCGGCGAATTCGTTGATATATTTTGGATATGATAAGATCTAAAATGGGAGGACCAAGGAAGATTTTATTCATTTCATACCTCTTCAGATGCTGAACCAAATGCTAGCGGATAATCCGGAAGCCAAAGAGAAGATGCGGGACTCACTAAAAGCGCAGAGAGAGCACTGGAACGCGGTCGGCAAGTTCCAACAACCCGTCATCATAGAACAGAAGCCACAGGTAATAGAGATCGATAAAATCTAACTAACTGATAGATAAGATATTAGTAGCAATTCGTAGTTGCAAAATACTCTGTCATTTTCTATCATGAGAGAACAGAAATGGACGGCAATAATTTAGACATAAAAAATATCCGCACAAAGCGCTTCATATATTTATATTGCGAACCATTGATGGCGAACGGCTTAGGAGTGGAATTTCATAATTGCGAAAATGGGCCTTTTCATGTCAATTATTTTTATTTACCGACACAAAATTACCACTTCGATCAGACATTTTGTAGGTAAGGTAGCAAATTTTTTCAATTTCACTTTTTTCAGGCTAACACAGCAAAGCTAAACAACGCAGAAGCGTCACCCTCCGTCAGGCGGAAGACTTCGAACCTTCAAAACGCGAACAGAATGGGCAGCAACTCCTTCAACAAAGCCTCCAGCCCAGGACCCAGCAATGGAGACACCAAACGAAAGATGTCGTCGGGTACTATACAGAGCCGTAAGAGATCGTCCATTTCTGAACGTAAGAGCTCAGTGTAAGGAACTTCTATGTAATGTTTTGTGAGTACAATCTTTTATGTCTTTATAAAAGGGAAGCATGGTTATGGTGGCAAGTATGGGTTTTAAATTGGTTTATACAAAGTCTTCTTTTTATTGAGTGGGTTTTTCGAGTTGACAAAGGACCTGATGAACTTTATTGTCAGATTTTAAACCGCCTATTAGTAACAGCTAGGCATTTGACATGGTTTGTGTAATCACTTAACAGAGATACCAAACGCAAAATGTCGTCTGGTACTATATAACGTATAACAGAAAGGGTATATGCATCGAGAAATGTGTGAATCTACCCATGAAACTGAACAACTTTCCCTAAGGAACATAGGTCGAAATACGAAAAAAATATGTTGGTCTTCTATACAAAATGCATCAGCTGATATCGCAGTTCGTATGGGAAGTCAACATTTTATTTTTCGTATTTCGACCTATGTTCCTTAGGGAAAGTTGTTCAGTTTCATGGGTAGATTTACACATTTCACGATGTATATACCCTTTATGTTACACGTTGTATAAAGTCCCTTTGGGGTCAATTCTAGGTGCCATCGGTCACCGTAGCCATGTTATATTTTCTAACTATGTCTCCTAGAACAAATTATGATGATCTTGCATGTGATTGGCCATATCGATCGACTAGCTACTTTTATTTTAAGTATAAAATTTCTTACTGCCGATTAACGTTTAGTCTAATATGAGTTTCAGTGAATCCATGAAATGGGTTATAGTCGATGTACTAAATTGTGATTAGGAATGTTGCTATTTTCATTTACTAGTATCTTTTAAAAATATTTAAGTTTTAATGTTTTAAGTTGTGACTTTCCGTATCATTTGTGATCAATTCTTTTCAAATCGGATTATTAGTCAATGGATTATCATTCATTTTATTAACCAAATTATTTTGTATGTAACTTCAAAGTCTGTGATTCTACAAACAACAAATCAGTAAATTATTAATGTTTCGAATGACGTTCATTTTCATTAACATTATAAATATAATAAAATAAGATACTGATAGATATACTTACATAATTAAAATTGCCTAGTAATAGCAATAAATAAATCATAAAGAACAACGATACCTCATTGGTTATATTAAATAGTATTACCATTGACAATAGCTTACTGTCTCGTAAAAAAGCTAGGTTTTCTTCGTAATAATCAACAGTAAATTGATGATAAATCATAATAATAAGTTAAAGTGATTATACCTAACGGATACCCCTCAAGCAAATAGACCATACCATTCCGTACTACAGTAAATAAGCTTTTAAAAATATCAAGAGATGACTCTATTGTTTAGTCGGGTAACCCGTTCTAAACAAACATTCATCTAACAGATTTAAACCGTGAAAAACTGTTCAAATAAAAGTAAATGTGTTATTTAATTTTGTCACAATGTCCTAAAAACGGGCCTGCCCGGCGGTCTGCCCGGTAATGCGGACCAGTTTGTTGTATGACGTTAGGCATCTGTACTAGTATAGTATTATATTATCTGTGACCATACGGATGGTAGACATAATAAACACCCAAGTGATTATATTAAAATTAATTAATTATATTAAAAAGACACCCTACCACTTCCACTAAATGTTTTAAGATACACATTCTAAGTTAAGTATTCTTCTTTAAAATGTTCTTGATGTGTAGAAGACTGGTAAATACTGAAAGACTGTAAAATCGCTTATAGCGTGACCAATGGCTAAAAAAAAAACCTGAAGAGAGAAAGACAGAGAAAGAAGTAAAGGACTTATGGAGTATAAGCCCTTCTCTATAGGCTGAAACACATAAGCGCGTTGTGTGCCGCAACGCTAAAAAAGTGAAATTGAAAAAATTTGCTACCTTACCTACAAAATGTCTGATCGAAGTGGTAATTTTGTGTCGGTAAATAAAAATAATTGACATGAAAAGGCCCATTTTCGCAATTATGAAATTCCACTCCTAAGCCGTTCGCCATCAATGGTTCGCAATATAAATATATGAAGCGCTTTGTGCGGATATTTTTTATGTCTAAATTATTGCCGTCCATTTCTGTTCTCTCATGATAGAAAATGACAGAGTATTTTGCAACTACGAATTGCTACTAATATCTTATCTATCAGTTAGTTAGATTTTATCGATCTCTATTACCTGTGGCTTCTGTTCTATGATGACGGGTTGTTGGAACTTGCCGACCGCGTTCCAGTGCTCTCTCTGCGCTTTTAGTGAGTCCCGCATCTTCTCTTTGGCTTCCGGATTATCCGCTAGCATTTGGTTCAGCATCTGAAGAGGTATGAAATGAATAAAATCTTCCTTGGTCCTCCCATTTTAGATCTTATCATATCCAAAATATATCAACGAATTCGCCGGGTGGAGTGAGGAATGTAATCGCAAAAGACATGCCCTGATTATATAGTGTAACAGAAAGGGTATATTATATTCACCCTGAAGGATTTGAATCTACCCATGAACAAATTTTCTAAAGAACATAGGTCGAAATAATTAAAACACAAAATTTGGCTCCCCGTACTAAATGCTATCATGCATTTTGTATGGTAAGCCATTTTTTTTTTTCGATTTTCTACCTAAGTTCCTTGGAAAAAAATGTTCTGCTTCATGGGCAGTTTTACATCCTGCAAGTTGTCTGTGTATACTTTACAAAGAAAACCAATCAATTTTTTGGCATATACATTTTGGGGAAAGCTTTAAAACAGATTATCTCTCGGAATCTATTATTAAAAAAAAACTTTTATTATTACCTGAACAGTCTGATACAACACGACAGGGCTCAGCAACCCAAAGTCATGTAAGGAACTCATGTGTAATATGAAGTTGCGGTACAGATTCTTCTCCAGTAATTCCTTGCCCTTGACCTGCAGGAACTTCTGGCAGGCCAGCGGGATCTGGCAGTCACCCACGTAGTTGTACTTCATCACGTGCAGGTTCCACATCTTCATCAGTTCCTGCAATCAGAGATCGTTGGCTTTATATGTAAGAAAAAGAACTTCATTTTATTCTATTTAGTTCTTATTCTTTTTAGCATGTCGATGGAACACGAGAAATTACATGGTAGCGGCTCAGAATTCAGTTACTTGTATTGCGGATTCACTGCCGTCATTGACGCCGTTTAAGAACCTCCAGATCGACCACGGTAGTTCATGTCCAGGAGGGAGATTTTCGGCAAGCGGGACAAAGGGAGTAGACAATTAAGATTTTTTGTGTCAAAGTTCACATCTGGCCTGTGCAGGCACACTTATAAAACTGCAACAACTTTTTCCAGCTAGTAGGTATAGCATGTATTTTGAAAGTGATATACAATACACTGTTAACCTAATCATGAACTAACAGAAAACACTATCACTTGATCAAGTCAATCAACTCCTTCTCACCTTCTCCCCCTCATTGACGTCGGTGAATTCGTCTATCATCATCATGGTCTTCTGCTGCAGCCACAGTGGGTCGGTCTCGCTCTCAGAGTCTATGTCCAGCTCATTGGGGTACACCGGAAGGCATGTGATCGTATGGTGGTACAGTCTGGAAGGCAAATATTTCAGTTTAATTTTTTTAAAACTTTTAGTTTATTAAAATTAAGAATTTTGGCTGCTATTTTTACCTGTTGTTAATTTCTTTTAACAGTATTCAGAAAATATGATACCTTGCTCTAGAAAAATCAATATTTTAAGCTTCGGGAGTTATCTACCATCTATCTGCATATTTCATGCATTGTGATCGATGTTACGCCATAAATATAGAACCGCATTTCATTTTGTTTTCTCTAAAAGTTGTCTACGTAGCTTGGTATGCTTTTAAAAGTTGCTTAGTAAAAATAACCAGCTCACCTATTATGTCCGGTGAGGTAGGGTCGCTGAGCCTCGATATCTCATTGTCATCGACCTCCAAGAACTCCGCGAGGCTGTGTTTCTGCAGACGACGCCGCGCTCTAGGCCTCCACACGAGGATATGAGTAAGGGAGGTTCTTCTAGTAGGCCCTGCCCGTGGTCCGGGCGCGTTCTGCTCGACCTTGGGCTGCTATAAGGTCGTGAGGGGAACCAGTGTAGGAACCATCGTAGAGTTCGTTGATAGAGACATCTATGCGCGCGCCGCTGGGGATCGGCTACGAAGAAAGAATAAGACTAAGTGCCGAAACAAAAAAACTTCAAATTCGCATCGCATCACAAATACCGCTGGGGATCGGCTACGAAGAAAGAATAAGACTAAGTGCCGAAACAAAAAAACTTCAAATTCGCATCGCATCACAAATATCTGCTAAATGGCGTCATCTTTCTATTCAATAAAATTAAAGCTGCAAATACATATTGTGATAAAAACACCATGAATCTCACAAAGCATAACACACGAATACTCACAAAGTACGTAAAGTTGAACCTAGAGTGACACAGCTTGAGATGTTTCAGCAGCGAGTACAGTTTTCCGCAGTCTAGCGAACACCAAGGGCAGTGGAGGTCGTCGCAGGCTTCCGTTTGTTGTCTAGAGTTGTTGTTGTAGAGAAACTGGTAGATGATCTGTTGCCGTTTTGACTCGCTTGTTGAACTATCTGGTTTGGATTTTTCGCCTAATGGAATAAAAGTTTAAGAATTTAGTCACTATTAGCTTGGCATTATTCTTTTACTTGTTAATAAAATCAATTTCTAGTAGCAAGTGAAGACATCAGTCTGTAAAACGACAATTTAACAACCCTTCGGACACTTCGAGTTTCTGTATATGACCTTCGGTTTAAAAAACGCTGGCGATACATTCCAGGCACTCATAGATGAGATGACGCGAGACCTGGATTACTGATAGCGCAGTAGATATCACTGGAGCATTTGTGACATATCACTTACCATTTTTACTATCACTAGACCCACTCTTTAGCAGAGAGGGTTTGTCTTTAGTCTCTTTCTTGACGCCATTGGTCTCGCTAGTCTGTTGGTAAAGCTTGGGTCTGTTCACAAGGCCGTTAGTTGGTTCCTGACTCCAACTCAACTTTAGCTTTAGAAGCGGTCGCACCTTGAATATATCAAATGGGTTGGTCTCTGTTTGGATGTCGTTTTCCTGTAAAAATGTGTGATGCTTTATTTAAGGATGCGTGTTACATTGCATATCGCCTTGGATTCTGTTGATAACCCAATAAAGTCACAACCCAATGTTAGGATACAGCTACTATATTTTTAATTTACATTAATAAAATTAGTTTGACTACATACTAATAAATGTTAAAAATTATTAAAACTCATAATGAGTTTTGAATAAACAATCACCATCACAATCACACATAATCACCTTCTTATTGTTGATTTACATAACATCTGTACCCAACTATGTATCCACACAAATAATTATTTTTGAGGTCATCATTCTACATCTTCTATCTAATTAATAAACATACTAAAGGTACAACCCAACAAGACAACAAGATTTTAACTATTCAATAAATTGTTACTTCCAAAATTTTCTAGCTATAAATATAACATGAAGCTTGCCATTGAAGATGGTATTATCGTATTTCGTTTGCGCAATCTGTATGAAAACTTGGGTGTCCTTCTGCAATCTTTTAACTTCACATAGCAATATTTTTTCATATCAATCAATGGTTTCATATCCTTAAATAAATAAAAAAAAACCATGAAGAAGAGAAAGAAATAAAGTTAATCATGAATCATGATCATTTAATAGCAGGTTCTTAGGTTTGTGGTTTACAAATAAACATTTATTAATAATCTTTGTCAATTTACCCCAATTTAGGCACTAGTTTTTAAAAGCATTAACATGCTTTAGAATCTAATTAATTTAATATTATCTGAAGCTTAGATAATACATTTATTCCAGAAATTCCAGTAAATCAGAAAGCTAACAACTATTACAAAGAAAATCCATGCTATTACTTTAGCTGTGCTGTGTTTTATTGCGTACAATAAACTTGTAAATATCTATACTTACATTGGGTATAGTCTCCCACTGCGCCATAAGCGCCTTGTGCGGCGATCTTGCGATGGTAGCACTACGGCCGCCCGGCGTCGCGTCATGCAGCACCAGATCATACTCTCCGTTAGTCAACAAACAGCGGTTGTGTTTGTCATACACTATCAGCTCGCTGCCGTAAAGCTTGCTCCATTTTGTCTCACTTGAGTTTATTTCAGATGTGGATTTTAGGCGTTTTGTTACTGGTTCTGAAAGAAAAACAGCCAAATTAACAAAAAAAGAATAAAAACTGTTAATCTAAAGATAAAACACAGACTATCCAGTAATGTGGACTGTTTATAATATTGCAAAGTCTCTTACCATCACAATCGCCATTAGTTATTTCACTAGTGCTAGCTCCGTGCTTCAGATAATATTAAATTAATTAGATTCTAAAGCATGTTAATGCTTTTAAAAACTAGTGCCTAAATTGGGGTAAATTGACAAAGATTATTAATAAATGTTTATTTGTAAACCACAAACCTAAGAACCTGCTATTAAATGATCATGATTCATGATTAACTTTATTTCTTTCTCTTCTTCATGGTTTTTTTTTATTTATTTAAGGATATGAAACCATTGATTGATATGAAAAAATATTGCTATGTGAAGTTAAAAGATTGCAGAAGGACACCCAAGTTTTCATACAGATTGCGCAAACGAAATACGATAATACCATCTTCAATGGCAAGCTTCATGTTATATTTATAGCTAGAAAATTTTGGAAGTAACAATTTATTGAATAGTTAAAATCTTGTTGTCTTGTTGGGTTGTACCTTTAGTATGTTTATTAATTAGATAGAAGATGTAGAATGATGACCTCAAAAATAATTATTTGTGTGGATACATAGTTGGGTACAGATGTTATGTAAATCAACAATAAGAAGGTGATTATGTGTGATTGTGATGGTGATTGTTTATTCAAAACTCATTATGAGTTTTAATAATTTTTAACATTTATTAGTATGTAGTCAAACTAATTTTATTAATGTAAATTAAAAATATAGTAGCTGTATCCTAACATTGGGTTGTGACTTTATTGGGTTATCAACAGAATCCAAGGCGATATGCAATGTAACACGCATCCTTAAATAAAGCATCACACATTTTTACAGGAAAACGACATCCAAACAGAGACCAACCCATTTGATATATTCAAGGTGCGACCGCTTCTAAAGCTAAAGTTGAGTTGGAGTCAGGAACCAACTAACGGCCTTGTGAACAGACCCAAGCTTTACCAACAGACTAGCGAGACCAATGGCGTCAAGAAAGAGACTAAAGACAAACCCTCTCTGCTAAAGAGTGGGTCTAGTGATAGTAAAAATGGTAAGTGATATGTCACAAATGCTCCAGTGATATCTACTGCGCTATCAGTAATCCAGGTCTCGCGTCATCTCATCTATGAGTGCCTGGAATGTATCGCCAGCGTTTTTTAAACCGAAGGTCATATACAGAAACTCGAAGTGTCCGAAGGGTTGTTAAATTGTCGTTTTACAGACTGATGTCTTCACTTGCTACTAGAAATTGATTTTATTAACAAGTAAAAGAATAATGCCAAGCTAATAGTGACTAAATTCTTAAACTTTTATTCCATTAGGCGAAAAATCCAAACCAGATAGTTCAACAAGCGAGTCAAAACGGCAACAGATCATCTACCAGTTTCTCTACAACAACAACTCTAGACAACAAACGGAAGCCTGCGACGACCTCCACTGCCCTTGGTGTTCGCTAGACTGCGGAAAACTGTACTCGCTGCTGAAACATCTCAAGCTGTGTCACTCTAGGTTCAACTTTACGTACTTTGTGAGTATTCGTGTGTTATGCTTTGTGAGATTCATGGTGTTTTTATCACAATATGTATTTGCAGCTTTAATTTTATTGAATAGAAAGATGACGCCATTTAGCAGATATTTGTGATGCGATGCGAATTTGAAGTTTTTTTGTTTCGGCACTTAGTCTTATTCTTTCTTCGTAGCCGATCCCCAGCGGCGCGCGCATAGATGTCTCTATCAACGAACTCTACGATGGTTCCTACACTGGTTCCCCTCACGACCTTATAGCAGCCCAAGGTCGCAGCAACGCGCCCGGACCACGGGCAGGGCCTACTAGAAGAACCTCCCTTACTCATATCCTCGTGTGGAGGCCTAGAGCGCGGCGTCGTCTGCAGAAACACAGCCTCGCGGAGTTCTTGGAGGTCGATGACAATGAGATAATCGAGGCTCAGCGACCCTACCTCACCGGACATAATAGGTGAGCTGGTTATTTTTACTAAGCAACTTTTAAAAGCATACCAAGCTACGTAGACAACTTTTAGAGAAAACAAAATGAAATGCGGTTCTATATTTATGGCGTAACATCGATCACAATGCATGAAATATGCAGATAGATGGTAGATAACTCCCGAAGCTTAAAATATTGATTTTCTAGAGCAAGGTATCATATTTTCTGAATACTGTTAAAAGAAATTAACAACAGGTAAAAATAGCAGCCAAAATTCTTAAATTTTAATAAACTAAAAGTTTTAAAAAAAATTAAACTGAAATATTTGCCTTCCAGACTGTACCACCATACGATCACATGCCTTCCGGTGTACCCCAATGAGCTGGACATAGACTCTGAGAGCGAGACCGACCCACTGTGGCTGCAGCAGAAGACCATGATGATGATAGACGAATTCACCGACGTCAATGAGGGGGAGAAGGTGAGAAGGAGTTGATTGACTTGATCAAGTGATAGTGTTTTCTGTTAGTTCATGATTAGGTTAACAGTGTATTGTATATCACTTTCAAAATACATGCTATACCTACTAGCTGGAAAAAGTTGTTGCAGTTTTATAAGTGTGCCTGCACAGGCCAGATGTGAACTTTGACACAAAAAATCTTAATTGTCTACTCCCTTTGTCCCGCTTGCCGAAAATCTCCCTCCTGGACATGAACTACCGTGGTCGATCTGGAGGTTCTTAAACGGCGTCAATGACGGCAGTGAATCCGCAATACAAGTAACTGAATTCTGAGCCGCTACCATGTAATTTCTCGTGTTCCATCGACATGCTAAAAAGAATAAGAACTAAATAGAATAAAATGAAGTTCTTTTTCTTACATATAAAGCCAACGATCTCTGATTGCAGGAACTGATGAAGATGTGGAACCTGCACGTGATGAAGTACAACTACGTGGGTGACTGCCAGATCCCGCTGGCCTGCCAGAAGTTCCTGCAGGTCAAGGGCAAGGAATTACTGGAGAAGAATCTGTACCGCAACTTCATATTACACATGAGTTCCTTACATGACTTTGGGTTGCTGAGCCCTGTCGTGTTGTATCAGACTGTTCAGGTAATAATAAAAGTTTTTTTTTAATAATAGATTCCGAGAGATAATCTGTTTTAAAGCTTTCCCCAAAATGTATATGCCAAAAAATTGATTGGTTTTCTTTGTAAAGTATACACAGACAACTTGCAGGATGTAAAACTGCCCATGAAGCAGAACATTTTTTTCCAAGGAACTTAGGTAGAAAATCGAAAAAAAAAATGGCTTACCATACAAAATGCATGATAGCATTTAGTACGGGGAGCCAAATTTTTGTTTTAATTATTTCGACCTATGTTCTTTAGAAAATTTGTTCATGGGTAGATTCAAATCCTTCAGGGTGAATATAATATACCCTTTCTGTTACACTATATAATCAGGGCATGTCTTTGCGATTACATTCCTCACTCCACCCGGCGAATTCGTTGATATATTTTGGATATGATAAGATCTAAAATGGGAGGACCAAGGAAGATTTTATTCATTTCATACCTCTTCAGATGCTGAACCAAATGCTAGCGGATAATCCGGAAGCCAAAGAGAAGATGCGGGACTCACTAAAAGCGCAGAGAGAGCACTGGAACGCGGTCGGCAAGTTCCAACAACCCGTCATCATAGAACAGAAGCCACAGGTAATAGAGATCGATAAAATCTAACTAACTGATAGATAAGATATTAGTAGCAATTCGTAGTTGCAAAATACTCTGTCATTTTCTATCATGAGAGAACAGAAATGGACGGCAATAATTTAGACATAAAAAATATCCGCACAAAGCGCTTCATATATTTATATTGCGAACCATTGATGGCGAACGGCTTAGGAGTGGAATTTCATAATTGCGAAAATGGGCCTTTTCATGTCAATTATTTTTATTTACCGACACAAAATTACCACTTCGATCAGACATTTTGTAGGTAAGGTAGCAAATTTTTTCAATTTCACTTTTTTCAGGCTAACACAGCAAAGCTAAACAACGCAGAAGCGTCACCCTCCGTCAGGCGGAAGACTTCGAACCTTCAAAACGCGAACAGAATGGGCAGCAACTCCTTCAACAAAGCCTCCAGCCCAGGACCCAGCAATGGAGACACCAAACGAAAGATGTCGTCGGGTACTATACAGAGCCGTAAGAGATCGTCCATTTCTGAACGTAAGAGCTCAGTGTAAGGAACTTCTATGTAATGTTTTGTGAGTACAATCTTTTATGTCTTTATAAAAGGGAAGCATGGTTATGGTGGCAAGTATGGGTTTTAAATTGGTTTATACAAAGTCTTCTTTTTATTGAGTGGGTTTTTCGAGTTGACAAAGGACCTGATGAACTTTATTGTCAGATTTTAAACCGCCTATTAGTAACAGCTAGGCATTTGACATGGTTTGTGTAATCACTTAACAGAGATACCAAACGCAAAATGTCGTCTGGTACTATATAACGTATAACAGAAAGGGTATATGCATCGAGAAATGTGTGAATCTACCCATGAAACTGAACAACTTTCCCTAAGGAACATAGGTCGAAATACGAAAAAAATATGTTGGTCTTCTATACAAAATGCATCAGCTGATATCGCAGTTCGTATGGGAAGTCAACATTTTATTTTTCGTATTTCGACCTATGTTCCTTAGGGAAAGTTGTTCAGTTTCATGGGTAGATTTACACATTTCACGATGTATATACCCTTTATGTTACACGTTGTATAAAGTCCCTTTGGGGTCAATTCTAGGTGCCATCGGTCACCGTAGCCATGTTATATTTTCTAACTATGTCTCCTAGAACAAATTATGATGATCTTGCATGTGATTGGCCATATCGATCGACTAGCTACTTTTATTTTAAGTATAAAATTTCTTACTGCCGATTAACGTTTAGTCTAATATGAGTTTCAGTGAATCCATGAAATGGGTTATAGTCGATGTACTAAATTGTGATTAGGAATGTTGCTATTTTCATTTACTAGTATCTTTTAAAAATATTTAAGTTTTAATGTTTTAAGTTGTGACTTTCCGTATCATTTGTGATCAATTCTTTTCAAATCGGATTATTAGTCAATGGATTATCATTCATTTTATTAACCAAATTATTTTGTATGTAACTTCAAAGTCTGTGATTCTACAAACAACAAATCAGTAAATTATTAATGTTTCGAATGACGTTCATTTTCATTAACATTATAAATATAATAAAATAAGATACTGATAGATATACTTACATAATTAAAATTGCCTAGTAATAGCAATAAATAAATCATAAAGAACAACGATACCTCATTGGTTATATTAAATAGTATTACCATTGACAATAGCTTACTGTCTCGTAAAAAAGCTAGGTTTTCTTCGTAATAATCAACAGTAAATTGATGATAAATCATAATAATAAGTTAAAGTGATTATACCTAACGGATACCCCTCAAGCAAATAGACCATACCATTCCGTACTACAGTAAATAAGCTTTTAAAAATATCAAGAGATGACTCTATTGTTTAGTCGGGTAACCCGTTCTAAACAAACATTCATCTAACAGATTTAAACCGTGAAAAACTGTTCAAATAAAGTAAATGTGTTATTTAATTTTGTCACAATGTCCTAAAAACGGGCCTGCCCGGCGGTCTGCCCGGTTAATGCGGACCAGTTTTGTTGTATGACGTTAGGCATCTGTACTAGTATAGTATTATATTATCTGTGACCATACGGATGGTAGACATAATAAACACCCAAGTGATTATATTAAAATTAATTAATTATATTAAAAAGACACCCTACCACTTCCACTAAATGTTTTAAGATACACATTCTAAGTTAAGTATTCTTCTTTAAAATGTTCTTGATGTGTAGAAGACTGGTAAATACTGAAAGACTTGTAAAATCGCTTATAGCGTGACCAATGGCTAAAAAAAACCTGAAGAGAGAAAGACAGAGAAAGAAGTAAAGGACTTATGGAGTATAAGCCCTTCTCTATAGGCTGAAACACATAAGCGCGTTGTGTGCCGCAACGCTAAAATCGGCGTTTTGCGTTGCGCGCAAAATCCAGCGTTATGACGTCATGCTTCTTGACAATTATTTAAGGAGCTCCCTAAGTCAGGTGGCGTAATTTTTGTATTGCCACTTTGAATCTAGGTAACGCTCAGTCGAATAAAAAAAAATACCATCAAAATCGGTTAAAAAACAATCTATCAATTTTCTGCCTACCTCCTAAGTCAGGTGTAACGTGTTCTCAATAAAAAATAAGCAAAGTTTCTTACGACGATCCATGGCAGAGATAGGTCTGTCCAAAACAAACGATCACGAGGAACTGGTTGGCACAACGCTCTTTTTCGCGGCGCCGCAACGCAAAACACCGATTTTAGCGTTTATGTGTTTCAGCCATATGGTACCACTATTGCAGGTCTTCTAAGTCTCAGGTCTGGCTATACTTCGTTTACTCTTTTTGTCGACCCCAGTCAACTAGAATGTTGTGAAATGATACCTACCTACTGAATTCATAGATGTATTTAGTGATAACACCCCATATGCTAGCTCCATACTGCAGCATATTTACAAATTACATAAGACTGTTGTCACTTTGCCTTACAATATCGACTCATTAATTTACTTAATAACAATGTACTGATATTTTTGACGACAATGTAATACTTATAGGATTTTGAGGCTCATTTTGGTAAGCCTGTTTGAGCTTAAGTAGCTGTAATAAATGAAAATGTTGATTGTTTCGGCTGGAGTGATACCGATATAGGAATATTGTGAAATTGTTATGAGGCTGTGTGCAGACTTAAGTGACAAAAAATATCAACCAAAAATAACGAAAACTGAAATTTTGAAAAGTTCTAATATCTTGCCAATAACAAAGAATCAATATTGCGACGACTACTCACTAAAGATTACAAGTTTAACAGAAAATGGAGCAATTGTTTTCCATCTCTTCATACCTACGACATTGCTATCAATTCGTGGAAAGCATTTTAAATATCAGAATATTTTGTTAGAAGAACACATTACGCTTTCTAATATTCAGGTATTTCCAACTCTTGTGTTCGTTTGGTCTGCACACAGTAAACAAAATGTTAACATCACGTTAGATGTAGTGTTGTAGATACAAGCAGGTTCTCATTAGTTGTATTGTATTGCGTATGTGTATTGTATTTGTATTCTCATTGCAGTGCTACAAATACATTTTTATGTTTTTTTTGTATTGACCTATGCTCCAGTAATTTCTTGTACTTATGAAATGAAATATACCAATTATTTTCAAAACAGTGTTTTAATGTTATCTTCCTAATTATAATCTCAGAAATCGGAAAAAATGCTATAGATTTATTGTAGCCTTTACTATTGTGAAACAAATGACACAAATTACTAGAACAACAGTATAGAATTCAGTACAGAATTTAGGATACTGAGACGACGAAATAAACGCTATCACTGAGTAGGATTCACTAGAACACTTTGCTAGAACCATAGAACACCTATTAATAAAACACTATTGTAGTATAAAACCTGAAGAGAAAGCGCATGGCCTAGTCCCTCATGATAAAAACTCATTGTTGCCTAGTTTCGTACAAAGATCGAGTTTAAATCTCCTTGTACTCCATATAAGGGAAATAGCCAAGGAGGATCACTACGGAGTTGTTATTCTGAGAGCCAATAAATAGCATCAGAATAAAAACTCCATTTACTTTTGTAGAACCATCGACAAATCGCATTTAATTTTAAATATCCATACTCCTTTGTCGATATGGCGCAAATTATTGAAATTGGAATGTCAAAACTGAGGTTAGTAAAGAGAAAAATGGAAATCCATTTGACAAAGTTCACAAACTGAAATTTGTTGTTATAAAATATGTCACACACGAAGAATGCCCACAAATTATCAGATAAAAGCAGGACCGACTTACACGTAACGTGCAAACGTGATGACGAAGGTAAACCATTGAGTTTTAGCAGCAGCCATTGTCGAAAATCACTGTCAAAGTATTGATAGACAATCTTTGTTCGTAGGGGAAGCGATCAGTTGTAACGACTCTGAGAGCCGAACTTACGCAGGTATGAGCTTATTTGTTTGCCTTTTAGCTTCTCGACGGCCCCAAATTTGTACTGAGTGAAAAATCGTACGATATTAGACGATCGGAATTTTCTAACCTTAGGGTATTGTTTTTATTGACACCTGCTTTCGTCTACCATGGCTACTGTTGCCAAATCATCTTACTTCAAGCTCAAAACTCTACTATTGATATTATAATTATCGCTTTCTACCTGATCGAAGAATCAGCAGAAAAAAATCTTGCTTGCTAACCAGTTCTAATAATTTCGAGTAATTTTTTCAAGGTGTTACATAGCTTGTGTCTTTAAAGTTATATAACTAGATTTAGGTAAATACACAGCTTATATGCCAACGGTACTGCGCACACCTGTTCTGATCTTCCTAAATAAGACGGCTAACTTAAACTTCCGGAGATAGCTACCTATAGCAAATATGACTAGGTATTATAACTACGAGGGTAACATTTGAGCACGTAAGGCTAAAGCGCGTTCCTTTCAGTGACAGTTTCAAAGAAACCGTCAGCGTCGGGTGAGGAAGAGGCAACTTTGTGTACCGGACAGAAATCATTCATCAGCATACACTCCACCGACCAACTGTGCCAGCTAGAGGAAGGAGACACCCCACAAGGTCTCGAGGAGTGTAACGTGGAAGTCCTCAGCCTGAACGAGGTCTTCCCGTCTACCTCCGAGGAGAGCCTGTCCAATGAGGATGAATCTCCCTTGCAGAAGAAGAAGCAGAAAAACCTCAACAAAAACAAAATAATGCCGAAGACGCAGCTTGAAAATGCGGGGAAGTCCACATATGTACCAACTAACAGGTGTGTGAATCTTTTTTACTTTTTTATTTCATTATTATTCGTTAAATAAGAACATTAAATTAACGGCCTGTATTTTGAAAATGCGTAATTGCCATCCGTTTAGTAATTAGCTCTTCATTTTTTTTTCACAATTTATGTTTTTATTTTGAGAAAACTTACCCAGCTGCCTAAAATTACTGGCATTCCCGCATACCGGCAGAATACAGCAAGCTATTTGATTTGCTTAAGCCAAGCGAGCCCTCTTGAAGCTATTGTGGAGTTTAAAAAATGCTCTTTTACTCCACCAGCAAGTCGTCAACTAACTCTGGACGGCCGAAAGAATCAGTGCAACAACAACCATCGGGGTACTCCGACTATGACATACCGAAGAACACCCTCTACGTGATCGGCAGTAACCCGGGCGAGCCGAAAATGTCTTATCCAGATACGACGAAAAAGATATCCAAGACAGTAAGTCTCTTTAGTTAGTTCTTACAAGTTAGCAGAGAATGTTCGATACACGTTCCTTTTTCGTTCTAATTGTTTTACAGTTACTTTTTAAATAAGATCCATGGTTCATATGGAAGAAACCGTCTGAACCTATAAGCAAGTCAATCTTACTTTGAGAATTGAACTTAACCAACCTATTTAAGTGTTATTCATATCGTAAAATGTACGGCTTGCTTGTTTTTTTGTTAAACGAAGGCTTAGACCTCGACGTTTCGACCATATTCGATAGTAGATGACACACCTACGGTCAGGTTCCTCCTGGTTTACCTTTTTTTTTACTAGCCTTGTTGCGAAATAAACTATGAAAATAACGAAAGACGTCTCGTCGTGTACCTAAATAGATATTTATCCCACACATTTTGTACGTGGAAATCCTCAGTAAAATCTCTCATTCTTGACTAGATGAAGAAGTTTCTCCGCAACATCGACAAGCACAAGAACGAGACGGGCAGCAAGGCTGGTGAGAAGACGCTTAGCAAACTCACAGCCATGCGTGGGATCCTCAAAGACGGCCGCTGTGCTCCAGAATGCACCGGTGATTCATCTGTGCACCCAGATGAATATAATCCGCGTTAGTATTCTGTTAACGGTTTTCTAAATCTATCGGTTTGCGTCTGTTTTTAATAATCAACATAGCTTGGAACCCTATCCTACCACTTAACAGAGACTGTTCACAAAAAATCAATTTTTCTTCCATAGCAGTAATTCTTTCTTTGACAGTGACTTTTGCATTTCCAACAGAAGACCAAACGCTATCCTTTCCGATGGACTTCGGGCTGCAAAACTATTCGAAGCACGGCCAGGATAAGAATGTTACTTTCAACACGCAAGTAGTGATTATTCATTTCACCGGTGACCTTTGCGTCGGGCAGAGCGTTGAAATGCTGAGCAAGGAAAAGGATCAACAGGCGCGCAACTCTGAACTAAGAAAGACTTTCCTTACTAAGTATAACGAGTTTTGGCCCACGCAAAAGTAACGTGATACTTTCGTCTGTCCTTTAGTGCCTCTCCAGTCGCTATGCTGAACAAAGTCAACAAACGTCTTTTTATTTATATTTATTATAGCTATTTTGTACGGTGTTAAATTATAAGTCATTCACGTTATGTCTATCGTCTATTTATTGGAACGACGGATTTGGATAAGATTGTATTTTCACGATGTATAACTTATTTAACAGGCTAAGTATTCTAAATTGAATAAATGATTTCTCTTGCATATTTGGTTTTGCATTTAGAGTTACAGAATAAAAACAGTTTCATCGATTAAAACAATTTAAATATATTAGCATAATAATTATTACAGAAAAAGTTCACCTAACTACTCTTAGAAGAAATCTTCCATATAACAAGATCTTTCACGCGATCGTAAGTGAAATATTTAGGAAAATCTATCGCTATCTGTTCTACCGTCCAAGTAGCATTGATATTCTCACTTTTCACCTTATCAAGCAATGTAAGGAATGTCTCGTAGCAAGGAGCCACATTGTCTAAGTGTTTTATAGTGAATACGTAGCGTTTTTCTAACACTATGTATATGGTTTTAGGCGGGTTTGTGTTGAGCATCTTCTGTATAGTTGCCACGAACGCTGCTGTTACGTCGTCGTCGTATATCACTGGAAGGAAGAAATAGCGAGGATCACTTTCCATCCTGTACTTAGATATATTCCATTCCGCAATAAGTTCAGTTAGGTTGTCGATTTGTTAGACTGATCTTAGATTGGTTTGGACAATGCGGGCTGAATCCTCTAGATGTCTTGTCTGTATCAATTGTACCTATTATGCTATGCAGTGTCAAACCCCTGACACCACGGGGTAATTTAATAAACATGTATGAGAAGCCTATTAGTCAGTTTAAAAACTCTTGACTCTGAGGTCTTTTGCATCGTTCGTCGATTCCACAACCCATACTGCTTCATATAATAGGTCTATGCACTGATTAGAGAAAGTCGCTGCCGCTCCCTAAGGTCTATGTACGTACATGTCTCATTAATAAACATGACCATCTTGGGGTGTCGTCTACAAACTGTAGTATTTCTGCCTGTCTATGTCTGAAAAGTTAAATAGAGTACACATACCATCAGCAGCAATAATGATGTCGGTCTGCTCAATCTCTTGACTCAGTTCCCTGCTCCAGGGTTTCATGAAGTCCAGCGGCAACACCTTGAACTGGGACTTGATAAGCTTGGCGTTGTATTTCGCGTTTAACTTTATCAGGTCCAGGATACCGCCGACATTCATGTCTGAAATTCAAGATAGTTGTTTGATATTATTATTACTTACAGCTCTCGCGGACCAAAAAATTGTCTGAATCAGTTTTATGAATTTCTACTTTTTTTGGAATACTATGCCCCAATCCCGTAATCACCGCCTTAAGAAAAAAGAAAGCACCTTATTTGTACAAAATGCTCGCAAAAACCAGAGGGAGGACCCAAAAAGAGAAAGTTCAAAAACCTGTACAGACGACTTTCTTGGCGTACATTGCGGCAACAAAACTCGTCACGCCCGTTCCAGCGCCGAGCTCCAAAACAGTCTTGTCCTTCAACTCTCCTTTCAAGCCGAGATGGATCAGCAAGTCGCCTAGAAGGAATGCGCCGCGCCATACTTGTAGCCCCACTAACGCTATCTTTGTTTTCGAGCTGTGTTCTGAAATGACAAAAAGAACTGTTAAACTGTATATCGCATTACAACAGTACCTACATAAAATACAGGCAGACCATCTACGAGTATACAGGGTGTTAATTTAATTGCCTGCCATTAACGATGAAGGAGCACATAAACATTAATTAATAAATCCTAATCAAATATTGTTTTTGGCTTCCCTATACAAAATAACCACTTCAATTTGAGGGACAAGGAAAGGGAAACCAAGAAAAAGTATCTGATAAAAAATATAATGATCCTTCATTGTTTCTGAAACACCCCTAAACAATTTTAACACCCAAAAATTTTCAGATCTTCGAAAACTAGGCTAAACTTTACACCCATATTTTTCTTTTCTTTATACTTGACAACAACAAGTTAACAGAGAGTGTCCTTATTATTGTTCTGTAGGATTACAAATAGCAATATACATAATTATTATCTGTATTAGCCCTCGAAACTTGTCAGACGTGGCGGAACAACCTATGTTTAGGTCGTTTTTGCTCTGCCTACCCCATTAGGGATACAGGCGTGATTGTATGTATGTATGTAGGATTACAAATCATACACTACTCGTATTATATTTTTATGGACATGTAGACACTTACCAATTCTGATAACTTCTCTCTTTGGTCTGTCTACATTTAAATCATCATCTTCATCAAATTCTGGTTTGCTGTTGCTGTTTGGTAGCAAAAAGGGAAACTCTGAAATAACATCTGAAATAAACAAAAGGTATTTAATTTATTTTCAACATGTGAATAGAAATATTCAGCAGTAAAATAAGTATAATAAGCTATATAAATTTGGATAAAAAGGGACACCTGTGTGTGTTTTATATGAAGAAAAACTTACTTCCATCAGTTTTTGGGACAACTTTAGTCTTGTAGTCGAATTCTTCATATATTTCTGAAGTCACTGTTAGTTCTGGCATCTTAAATACAAAACAAACAGTAATAAATAGTTTAGTCACACTTCAGTCATCATATAGGTAAAGTTAGTACATGTAATAAAATAACACTAAATAAAAGTATTTCAGCATAGTTGTAATGATCGTTTAACAGTGAATGCTAAATTTATCACTAACCTTCACACCAAATCCATAGCTGAATGCCAAACATTGAATGAAGATTTATTGACTAGACTACAACTACAAATCATTTCACCTACCTTTGTGTTTTAAAGCCAGATAAATCTTTCACAATAGTTGAACAGAGCTATGGAGAATTGACACTGACTGGACCAAACTGAGTGCGAAAATTAAATTGTGTCTAGTGGAAAAATTGGATTGTGTCCAATTTTTATGAACTTCAAAAATAAATCTCAATAGTCTACGAATCTCAGTGCCAGTATTTACTGAATTTGCTATATTGCGAATCTCTTATTAGAAGTGGGCGGAAGTTTATAATTTAGCTTCTGTATAAAAAATCGACGTTTTTTATTGACTAAGTACTTACTACATTGCATCTATGAAGTATGAGGTCAGATTTATAAAAGTTTCATGTGCTCTATATACGTTAAAAGTGCAAGCTACGAATTGGTACATTAGTTTTACGGTAAGTTTCATTCTTCACGTCAAAGAAGTAATGAAATCATGAACATCAAACTATGGGTAGGTAAATGGAAAGCTAATATTTATTCTGCAAAGTTTCTGTGACTATAGACAACCACTAAATTATGTTCATATGAATTGTCTATCTTTACTCAATCAGTAGTAGCATAAAAAATAAGAATATTCAATGATATACAACCAACAATATGAGGACAATGTACAGCAGATTATTTTGTCTTATATCTTGATATTGCTGAATGAAACATACCTCCATATTATTTAACACATCTACGTTTAACACCGATATAGGGTAAACCGTACATTGATTGGCACTTTATGCAGATAATTGACTTTGATTAGCAGATTTATTGTAATAGAGTCATTTTTTTTTATTTGATTTGTGTTTCGTTTATGGAGTGAATCAAGATATTGAAATTATAAACTTCAGATAAAAAAAAATCTTATGAATTCTTACTTAAAATATTAAATAAACTTTTTTCACCCTAAATGTATAATAATTGGCAGTATGGTACAATCATTGTCCCTATTATTGGTATAATCATTGGCACTCTCATTGGCAGTATAATTATTAGCATGGCACTAGAAATAATGTAGGTATTTAATAAAGAACTACCTAGGTACCTACCTAGGTTCCTAGGCTACAACACAATCAAGACCAGTGTTGCCGCAACCGAGATCCCAAAATACACATATCCGCCGCAAAAAGTGTACATATTGTGACAAAAGTGTACATGAGCATTTTTTTTTCGCAATTTCGTCGCGAATCGCGGCAATAAATGCTTGTCGAAAACAAAACCACATACAAAATCCGACAGCAAACATACAGGACATACCCGGGAACCTCGTATGAACGATGACGAAAAGAATGTACGCGATGGATAGACACGGTGCCGTGTCGTGGCCTATGCGCGGGAATGTGATGCGGGCTTAACGTACATCCAGCAATGTATTGTAAACTAATATTTTAGGGCCCGGTAAATTGGGTAGTGAGATCGCTGCTTCTGTGATGAGTGAAAGAGATGCTTTAATATGGAGTTTTGCTAGAGCAAGGGAGATAAAATGAGTTAGCTTTCTCTACGTTTCTCTATACGCAGCAGCGCTCATTTATTTCTTTGATTGAGATATTTTGGCGGTGAGTTCAAAGAAATTACACATGTACTGGCAAGATTACACATTACACATGGGAGCCCAAAAAGGTACGTCAAATGTGTAAAATGTACCCTAACGGCAACGCTGATCAAGACTGCCTGATGATGGAGTGACGAAACCGGTCGCGAAATAAATTATATACCTATTAAGTGAAAAGAGTGTTTATTAATAAAAAAGTAATCAAGACTTGCTTTAATAGATTTCTAGGTAAATGCGTAGGCAAAATCTAATCCTCTAGAAGATCCATTAACTCCTTGTCTGACAAAGGCTTCAAATGTTTACTCTCCTTCTTTTTTTCCCGCTTACTGTCTTTTTGTTGAAATCTTGTACCTTTGATATCTGTATGACTTTCCTTCTTCTCTGTTGTGTTTTTATCTTGAGACTTCTGCGTGGATGAAGGGCTTTTATTAGCTGGCATTATGCGTGTATTTTCCTTCTCTTTTCCTTTCTTAATATCTTTTTGTTGTAATTTTGCATCTTTTGTATTTATAAGCTTTTCTTCCTCGTCTGTTGTGTTTTTATCTTGAGCCTGTTTTGCATTTGTAGCATTTTCCATGCTGTTCTTTATGTCCTGATAACTAATCTTTTCTCGATATCTTGTACTTTCGTTATGCCTTTCCTCTCTTTCTTTTGTATTGTTGTTTCGAGTTTGCTGCACGGTTATAGGATATTTATTTGCTGGTTTTAATAGTATGTTCTGTATGATCTTAGGTTTATCCCTTGCATCCTTGTTCTTTTGCTGTTCTGTTTTTATTGTTTTCTTTTTCAAGTTTTCAGTCTTTTTACGTTCTTTGTCTAAACGCTTTTCTTCTGCCTTCATCAATCTTTGTCTCTTTTTTTCTTCTTTTGTCTGCATTTCTTCATTTTTTTTGTTAAGTTTTTTTATTTCTTCACTCTCCCATTCTTTGCTCGTTAGCACAAAGGTGCGATGATCTTGATTTTTACTGCCTTTTTTAATGGGAGTTTTGGGAAACACTAAAAACTCACTTAACGCATTTATTCCAGGATTTTCTTTTTCAACAGAAATAGGTATGTTGTCTACTGGTACCCATTTTCCATCAATTAAAATAATTTCTTGTCGGCTTGTTGATGGTACGGGTGAATATGCCATCAATGGTTCAGGTTCTACATAAATTTCAGTGATAACTTCTACATTTTGTGCTGGTTCCGGAACATCATCGTCTTGTGCTATTGATTTTTTGTTGGAGATCTCAGGTTTATTAGGATTATTTTTAGACTTTTTTGTTATATTTTCAGGCACAATATTGAAAGTTTGATTAGCATTTTCATTTTCAGTTTCATGTTTTCTTTCTTTATTTATTTTATGTTTTTGTGTTATTTCGAGTTTTTGTTGTTGTCTTTCTTCTATAATTTCTTCTCTTTCTTTTATTCTAACAGGTTTGATTTTTTCTTGCGTTATTTCATGTTCTCTCTTTTTTATGCAAACAGGGTCTTCTTCTCTCTGTATGATAATTTCTGGTATTTGTTTGCCTTCTTTTATATTGTCAGGTACAAAAATAATAGCGCTATCAGTCTTTTCATTTTTTTTAGTATCATGTTCACTGGCATATTTTTCTCGAAATAGTTGAGATTCTGCATTAACTTCGTATTCTCCTTTCTCTTTGGTAATTTTTTGTTTAATTGTGTTTACTGTAATACCAGGTAATTTTCTTTTCCTTGTCACTTCGAGTTCTAGCTTTTCTTCAACTGTTTCATGTTCTTCTCTTTCTTTTATAATTTCTGGTTCTTGTCTATCTTCTTCTATTAGAGTTTCTTCTTTATCTTCTAACGTTTCATGTTCTTCTGTCCCTTCTATAATATGTGGTTCTTGTTTATCTTCTTCTGTTAGAGTTTCTTCTCTTTCTTCTAACGTTTCGTGTTCTTCTGTCCCTTCTATAATATCTGGTTCTTGTTTATCCTCTTCGGTTAGAAATTCTTCTCTTTCTTCTACCGTTTCATGTTCTTCTGTCCCTTCCATAATATCTGGTTCTTGTTTATCTTCTTCTGTTAGAGTTTTTTCTCTTTCTTCTAATATTTCAAAATCTTCTGTCCCTCTTTCTTCTAAACTTTCTCTTTCTTCTGTAAAATTTGACCCTTCCTGAATTGTTGCAAAATATTTGTAGATGTCATTCAAAATCTTAGCTTCTTTAGACGTTCCAATTAGTTGATTTTTCATCTTCCTTTCAAGATCAGGTCCAATTATTTTGTGAAATTGTTCTTGGGTCATAACAATTGAAGAACTGTTTGATGTTGTTTCTTTAGATCGTATTAAACATTTGCTATAATCGACAGCATCTGGGTTGAAAGGGCACAACCCTGTGGCGCGAAAACCATTCTTTACAGTTTCTGCTTTAATTTTCGGTAGCAAGACCTGTAATATAGGTCCCACGTCCGTCTTTAGCATCGTCTTTGACATATTCTTTATTCGCCATTCTAGTACCGCCTTTCGCCATAAAGCCTTTACTGGTCGAAATGCAGCTACATCAGCAGGTTGTAAGATCCTTGTAGCATTTGGATATAAGGCTACTAAAATAATGCCTAAATTCTGGCAGAGCTGAGACAGCTCGAGAGTTGTATGACTTTTGTGACCATCGACAAATAAAATCACCGGGAATTCTACACCATCCTTCACCAATGCAGGATGAAGAACATTCTTGATATATTGAAAAAACGTGGCTGCTTGCATCCATCCATTATCAGAAAGTCCTATACCCCAGTCTTCAGGTACCGAACGCCGAATTTCTTGTCGCATTTTTTTTAGTGGGAAAATTATCATTGGCGGCGTTACTTTTCCGTCTGCTGAAAAAGTGAACATCACTGTCACACAGCATTTAGCCTGAGCGTGATCGACTTCATAGACATTTTTTTCGCCTTTAGGTGCAAGCACTTTGGTATTTTTTGGGCATAATACGAAGTTGGTCTCATCACCATTCAATATTCTTGAAGGATCATTAAAAATATGCATTAAATTGTTTTCTTTCATATAGTCCTCAATTCGTTTAAACCAATTTCTTATCTGTCTTTCAGATACCTTTGAACTTGCCGATGTCACAGCTTCCGATGTCCTTTCAGCAATTTCAGGGTGTCTTTTCATGAACAGCTTATACCAACCTTCACCTGGAGTATTGTCAATAAACGGATTTTCTCTAGGATGCTTGTCCAAAAAATCTTTGACGCTTTTAACTAAGTCTTCACGACGACGAGGGAAACCTTTTCGGGAACTTGTTATGATCCAGTTGACGAGTTCAATTTCTTCATCTTCAGATAATATTGTGGAAGGCCCAGGTCTGCTCTTTACGAAGTTGCTACTTAACCGGAATTGGAGAGTAGCTCTCGGAACATTAAACTTAACAGATGCTGTTTTTTTAGGCATGCCATTTCCCACTGCTTGAATGGCTTTTTCTAAATCTTCATCAGTGTATCCCTTCAGATACCTCTGCCCAGGTTTTGCTTTAGGCATCTTGAAGCTACCTAGGGAAACACAAGGAAAAGTATCAATCAGGGTAGCATATAATTGCACACACACACACACACACACACACACACACACACACACACACACACACACACACACACACACACACACACACACACACACACACACACGCACAAGCACGCCTATATCCATTGCAGGGTAGGCAGGGAGGGGTGATGCTATTCTAAGCCGGCATCACACGGTCATAATTAAATTGAGTACAATTATTGGCACACGCAAAAAGTATAATGATTAACACTAACTAAGTTTAGTACAATCATTGGCACTGCCAAAAAAGTACAATCATTGGCATTGGCACCTCCAAAAAAGTACAATCAATGGCACTGCCAACATTTAAATGCGATGAAAATACATGCACAAATCATGTGTAATAAAGTCGAATATACTTATTAACATCTTCCGTGAAGAATAAACTCCACTTTCAAAAGAAATCACTATGTATAATGATTGGCAGGGGTGCTAATGATTGTACCGTCATACAAAATTTATTGTAGTGATTGGCATAGCAAATAAAGCTATGCAGTTAACTTATTTTACAAAACAACATGTAAAATAAAGTTAAATAACTCATTACATTACGTACAAAACAAAACATCATTAAAAAACTTACCGGTAGGTATTGATTTCCACCGTTAAAAGTAGCCGCCACCAAACTTTTTTGAAAAAAACTTCTTGTAAAGTTGTAGTCTTGAGAAAATCCAACGAACAAAAAGAACGCTGTCATTTTGACGTAAGATTAGGTGTTGCCAGGCATAGATTTTAAAATTCTACATTTAATGCTGATGTTGTCATTTGAAAATTATATTTGTATTGCAAAATATCTTTATTAGAACGCAAAAGTGCCAATCACTGGGGGGGTGCCAACAATAGTACCTGTTACCCTAGTACTTCATTGGGATAAGAATTAATTCAGGACTTTGCTGAATAATCTTCATTTTTGAATAAAACAAGTTTTGTAGTAATTTTTCCGAAGAATAGAATACACCACGAATACACAATCCAAAGTAACGTCAAAAGCAGCTGATGTAATAAATTCGGATACAATAAAAATATACAGTTACAAGAATCATTTTGAATATCCGAACGTGGTTTGCAACTGTTTGTGTTTACAAAGAATGTCATGACCAAAGTTCGACTTCCAATTTTTTGAGTGTGTTTTTGTAAAAATATTTTATAAACAAAATAAAAACAATAGTGTTCATTTTATGAAAAATATGAAACTAAAATAATTTAAATAATAATAATTTATAATTTATTTATTATTTTTATTGTCCGTAAAACAATATTTGTAAACAAGTTTATGAACAATAATTTCAACCAATCACAGCCAAACACACGTTCGACGCTGCCACGTCAAGTGAGAAGTGTGTGCGTGAATGAAGTGGCGTTTTTTCGGCATTTCATTTCATAGGACTTCGTCTTCCGAGTAGGATTTTCATAAGATAGCAGCAAGTCTTAAGATGCGTGCTTTATTATTCGTAGCGATAGCCCTTCTGGGTTCCGCGCTTGGGGATGAAGTGCCTATAGAGGAAAACGTACTCGTCCTCGGCAAATCCAACTTTGACAATGTACTTGCGTCAAACAACTTCATTTTGGTGGAATTCTGTAAGTTTTCAAGTTATTTAGACATTTTTACAATAGTTAATATGTATTTGGCTAAATAATTAATGGTTTAGTTATTTATTTTGCCGCAAAAGGGTAATGACACGTTAATGGTCAGCCGGCATAGTTAGGCATGCTTGCAGCGTAGTGGCGGCCGCCGCCGGGGTCAGCAAACCGGCTCCGGGCGTCGTCTGCCGATCTTATACGTCAGCACAAGTCTTGTATCCCGAACCTAGCTAAAACCTTAACTCGAATATACTTAAAAATGCTTATTTGTCTTAGATGCGCCATGGTGCGGCCACTGCAAATCCTTGGCGCCGGAGTACGCTAAAGCCGCCACTAAACTGTCCGAAGAGGGGTCTGCCATCAAGCTCGCCAAGGTCGATGCTACACAGGAGCAGGAGTTGGCTGAGAACTACGGAGTCAGGGGATATCCTACCCTCAAATTCTTTAAAAATGGCAACCCTATTGATTACACAGGTATGTTTCCCATTTTATTCCAAAAACCTTATTTGCCAAACTGCATAATGCACCCTGTTTTTGCTATTATTTGCCATAAATAGATATATATATAATACTTAATAAATACTTACGAGTAAGATTCTTATTGAAGTCTCAAAGCTAACACCTATTAGCTCATGCTCATTATAAAAGTTTATAAACTACTTCATGCCATATTTGACTTTATACCTACAAATGTTTAACTTTGAATTTGTACTGCCTTATTTCTATTAATTTTGTGCTACATACACTGATTGTGTTTTAGTATCCAGGAATATTCTAAATGTTTGTAATCTCATGCTTAATATGATAAGATGCACTATTAATAAAATTGATGCTGATAATAAATATAATGTTTCAAAAGTAAATAAAACATGTCATATTTCAATTTCTTGAAATTGTTCTTTTCTGAACTAAATAAAAGTAGTCAAAGATGTTAGACGTAGATATGTTATATTTTATAAAAATATTAGAATATAGAATATTTTTCAATATAATGGTTGTCATTAGGTGGCCGTCAAGCCGACGACATCGTCGCCTGGCTGAAGAAGAAGACCGGTCCTCCCGCCGTGGAAATCAGCTCACTCGAACAGGCAAAGGAGCTCATCGCCTCTAACAACGTTATTGTGTTTGGTTTCTACCCCGACCAGGAGACTGACAATGCTAAGACATTCCTGAATGTTGCCGGTCTCACTGATGACACAGTCTTCGCCATTGTCAGTGATGAGAAGCTCGCCAAGGACCTAGAATCTGAGGCTAACACAATTGTTCTGTTCAAGAACGTAAGTACTTTTTTTTGTCAATTAA